>JANHGB010060020.1:0-39914 GCA_026283785.1 Coracopsis vasa
GTGAATACTAGAAACTAACTACTGCAATAAATCACTTTTTCTCAGTGTAACAAAACCAATATGAATGAAGTCAAATGTATCACAGCAAATGCCATTAAAAAAATGATAGCTTACTCATGAGATATGAAGACTGTATATCTTACCAACTTCAGTCTGACGTCTTTGCTTTGTTTTTTGTAAAAAAATACGCATTTGATTAAGATCTTGAGATTTTAATTAATAGAATTTTTTGTTGTTGTTGTTCACTTTCTCCTTAATGTTCCCCAACACTTACTATCGGTGGACTGAACCATTTTAAAATAGCAACATGGTACATGCTGGGACACATCCAAAGGCAGAAGTCAGGTAAATTTCCTTACTGACATAGGAGGAGGAGACCCTCAGTAAAAATAACCACGGTTCACTGGGCACAAAATAAGCCCTGGTGGTCTTAGCTACAATGAGGGAGATCTGCTATACAGATAGGAGAACACATTTTTGACCCAATATTCTTTTTATTTCACCTGTTTTGTCTCTATGGTGATGACATTCATCTTCAGAATATCGTCAGGTAATACGAATGGCTTTCATCTTGCAATTCAGAGGACTAAAATGTAAGAGAGAATTCCAGTCACCTAACTGAAGCCATTTAGAATTAGACCAACCTGGTTAGGCTAGGTTAGACTAGACAAAAGTCACTGTCTCTCTCAAGATACTTGTGGAATCTCTATGGATTACTGAGAGAACTTACGCATCTTGTTTACATTAGTTCAGTCCAATTTTGGCATCTAGATTTAGACAAATGTCATCTAACCTGAGCTATTTTATTCAAATTAAAAATAGGAACAGAGGATTCTAGGTTATCATCAAATAAAAAAGTATTCTGCTATCATTATATAGGTCTATGTGACTAAATATTCAAGTAGAAAAACATGAACATAAAATTTTCATTTTATTGTTGTGTTTCATTTTAGTCAAGACAGAATAGCTATGGAATGGCTTCCAAATGGCTTGATAATATTGTCTGTGTTTTTTTAATATAGCCCTAGCCTTTACCTTAAAAACAGTTCGATCTATACAGACTGGTTTTGCAGATTGTATCCACCTTTCATATTTTTAGTTCACATATT
This sequence comes from Coracopsis vasa, assembly GCA_026283785.1. Taxonomy (NCBI): domain Eukaryota; kingdom Metazoa; phylum Chordata; class Aves; order Psittaciformes; family Psittacidae; genus Coracopsis; species Coracopsis vasa. The sequence goes on from JANHGB010060020.1 coordinate 1,110, forward strand.
ACAGGAATATTAGTATTTCAAGCAGATCTTGTTAAAAATACAATTATTTTACTTATGTTACTTTACCTTGGAGTACAGAAAAAAAACCATAATGAGACAGCTATAAGAATTATTTCTAGCAACCAGATTAAAGTAAACATATACAATCTGCAAAGTATAAAGCATTTGAACATTGTCTGTCTAGTTAATTAGCTCTTTACAGCAAAAATACATGTAAAAGTGCGCTATAAGAAACGGCAAGTAACATAGCTTGGAGGCCAGCATCAAATTCTTAAAAAAAAACCAAAAACCACGAAAACATACATTAAAAAAATAAAATAATAAAAAAATCTACTAATACACTGAAAGATACTGCCTTTTCCTGCAAAGGAAGCCCTGACTGCTCCTTTTCACTGTGATAGATGCAAAGACCGCTATGAACCAAGTGAATTTGATGCCAACAGATTGATAGTCATCATAGAGCCATGTTCAAATATGCATTTGGTGGTTAGAAATATACCTATCAGAAAATGAATCTAAAATATTAATTCAAATCTTACAAAAATGTGTCATTTCTAAAACAATGACTAGCCCATATCTAATATCTTCTTAAATACTGAATAAGTCTTGATTTCTGGTGGAGGGCATTAGAATGTGACCATGGGGTGCAATATATTGTCAAAGTAGTTCTTCCCACCATTACCCCAGGTTTTATACACATACATTTTTTTTTGTTAACAAGATTTCAGTGTATGTTCATGTCCTGTATTCTTGTTGATGAATTTACCCCTAAGAACTTTTATCCTCGTGACTATATTCCTCGTTGATGATAATACAAACATATTAGCTATATCTAAATCTTATGCTGAATATATGCCAGTGTTTGAAGAGTGCACTCTGCAGCAAAGAATGCAAAATATGCCTGAGGTTTATTTCTGAGAAATAATACATAAAAGCACATGATCATAAAGGTATGTGTGTAGCATGCATTATCTAGTGGCAGTAATTATTCTTGAATATTTCAAGATCCTTCAATATCTTTTTTTTTTTCCACAGGTATTTCTATAGAAGAAAACTTTTTCTAAGTGTATTGATAAATACAGAAAACCAGTTTTGGTCTAACAGAAGAAAAGTAACTGATCAGACTTTTGACAAGAAGTAATTTTTTTTCAGTGCTTGCTTATTAAGTAATAACTAAAGCAAACCTTCATTTTGGCACTGTAGGGTGGATGGGAATAGGACAAGAGAAATGATAACGAAGTAGTATCCTTGGGCAGGAGGTGTGTTTGTGGGTATTGATCTCATTTGTGTGGTCTGCCATTAAATATCCCTTAGGACGCAAACCTGAATGCAATGTAATAGAGTCTAAATGGCTTCTTTTCACACGAACTATAAAGATTCATCACTCATCTGTGAAGAAAATCCCATATTAAATCATGGCCTTAGCTTGCCTCCAAAGAGAGAGACAAAAGAGTAATATGATGTTTCGAAATAAAAAGTCAGCAACACGAGTACAGCTTACTGCTCTACATGCCATTAATATTGAGCATTCATGACATCTGTATGCCATTCTAGAGCTAGGAAGTCATTAGTCGTCAGTTAGAAAGAAACCTGCATAAAAATAAATTTGTGTTGGTTGGAAAAACAAACATCTTGAAGATGGACATGGTATTATTCAAATTAATGATGTTTGTTTAACAAGTTTCCATGGAATCCATAACTTTGATAAACTCAGAATTACCAACTTTTTTCTACATACTCCACCTTAAGTCTCACTTCCATACATTTCTGTTATTATAGCTAATATTTTCCTTATATGCCTGCTATGGATCATGCACCTGAAGTATTATACTAGTACTTGGCTATCACTGTCCATCTGGCTGAAAATTTTTAGCAATTCACCTGAAACTTACACTGATAACATTATCTCTAAGAAGATATAACTGAAGACTGATGTTTTATTGATTTTTCATAAGTGGGGAACATGAAACATTTTGTGGTTTTATCTTTGGAAATTGCATATTATTTAGAGCATTTAAATGTGCTGCAAAATGCTAGGGGAAAATGCAGGGTATTTAGAGCCTTCAAATTAAAAACATATGATACAATTAAAAATATATTTGAAATATGACATTGTATCAAAACCTTCCTAATTTTCCTATGATTTCCAACTCTGACTGTCTTCACACATGTTCTTTGAGCCTAGTTACTGCTAAGGAAAATGTCAAGCAGTATGATACATTCATTTTTCTCATGGCATTTGATACTTTAAAATGTTATTCAAAAGGGTGGAATTATGAAGACAGATCATTAGTAAGAATCAATAATCATATATTTTTATTTACCATCAACATTTTTGTACTTTGAAGTTCTTTTTGATTGAAAAATCTTAAATGCTATTTGTTTTATTCACCTCAAAGATCACGACTGAAAAGGTGGAACCTAATTCATGAAGAAGAGCTGCCTGGTGGTTCTCACTGAATTTATATTTTGTATTATTTTGTACTTGAAATCTATTAATATAACATAGAAAAGGAAGAAAAAGAGTTATATGATTTTAACTATAAAAAGAACATGTTAGGATGTTTTTGAAAGTAAGTTGAATCATTGTAAATGTTCTCATAACTTTTTCTTTCATATACTGAAATATTTTATTTTTTGAGAGATATGTTCAGCATAGCATGAGTAGTTATACCAAGATAGCTTGGAAACATTAACTTACATTTTTATTTTTGGAGATTTTTTTTTGATGGGAGACAGGGAGAAAGCAAACTGAATTTCTATTTTTCAAACATGGCTGCCACATAATGCAATGTTTCATAAATTACAAAATTTTGTAGATTATACAGATCTTTTTGATATCAGTCATTCAAATGCATGCAAAACTGGAACTCAAAATTAATTTCTATTTTCTTATTATTTAAGACCACTTATCTAATTAAGTGCAGATCATTACAATTTTTTTTGCGACTTTCAGTGTTGTCCAGTTTATAAGTACTGAATAAGTGTCATCAAAATAAGAAAAGTAGAAGGAAGTAACCTGTGTTTCCATTTGTTCACTGAATAATCAATACACTTTTCATCAATCTTACGTCTTTTGAAAAGAACACCTTGTGAAAAATATTCAGCTGGCACAAATTGTAGTGATGTTTCCGCTTGCAACTTACATCTTCTATAGTTTATTGTGTTTACATATTTTGAATGACTGAATGAGAGCTGTCACAACAAGAGCTTAAAAACTTCTTTCAAATAATCAATGGCTTCATTCATCACCCACTGATATTTGCTGATATTGAGATTTAAATATTTTTCAGGAACAAAAATCATTAAGTCTTCATGTTAAACTGCTTTGGATCAGTTTTTTACCAGAAAGAAATGGTGTAGGGATCCTCAGGGTGTTCTTGCAGGGTAGTCTGGTAAATCCATCTTTCACTTTGCAAAATCAGTTGCTGTTCTTTAATTCATTTTATATATGCTTTGCCAAAAAAAAAAAAAAAAAAAAAAAGCAAAAATGTAATGGAATTTCAGCCCTCTCAAAGTTGAGCATCTAAGCTGTAACTGTATGAAAAAAAAATAAATAAAAGGGTATTGCAATGCATTTGTCTATAGGGTTAATTTGATAAAACAGTTCTTGGCATGGTTTTGTTCTGGACCAGCTAGCACTCTCTTAAACAACTTATTTGTTTTGAGTTTCAGCACAAGCCAGGGAATGTTCCAAAAAGTCAGTCTGGATATAAATTTCTAATTTGGAGAATAAGTCAACATTACAGATATGACCAGAGCCATAATAAAACCTCCAAAATTAAGTAATATCACTGATGTAAAATGGTCATTCCATTTTCTATATTATCTAAGCCCTTATTAATTCAACAAGGGAAATTATTGTCAGTGGCTTAGTTGCACTAGATAGGAATCTTGGCTGAAAATATAATATCCCTTTAGAGTACCAGCAAAGTACTCTGTGTTCATCTATTAAATGACTAATTAAGAGCTGAAAATGGCCTCTGTATTCTGTAGTGCATATTCTGTTGTATCCAGTAAAAATGAGCATTTCAACCCAATTGATGTCTGTGGTTGATATCCAGTATAGACCTTGGAATGAATGCATATTTACTGATAGAAGACTGGGCATGATATTATTGTTCTGGGGAAGCTTCAAGCAGTGATTCTGGAAAAACCCAGACAGATCTGACATGTTGTACACATCAGTGTGACAGATCATCAGAAGTACAGGGTGATGAAGCAATTTTAGAAGTTGCAAAAAAGCCCAAAGTTTGAGGAAAGTAAGGAAAAGTGATGACAGAATAACTGGGGCATTATTCCTCTACTTTACATTACAACGCTGCATACAAATCTGAAGAAACAAGAAGCAAAATCTTTGAGGACTTCTGTATTATTCTTTTCTCAGAGGGTTCCCAGGCATTCCCTGATATCCTCAACCTTTTACCAAGGAGACCCAGAAACACCCAAAGCACCACCCTGAGTCTATGGCACAATCTGCCACATCTGTTGGCAGCACTCAGAGGTCTGTGCTCTAGGCTTAGCTCTTACAGAAGTCTTTCCTGAGCACCAGCTACAAGGTGCTAGACACTCCCTAACCAGAGGGGAACTTGAAACGAAGTCTTCAGGACCCTGGGTCAAGGGCACACAATCATGCTCCTTAAAATCTTCTAGAGCTTCCTCATGCCCACACCCTTGTGACTCCTCCATGAAGGAACCTCTCATGAAGTTCAACAAGGAGAAATGCAAAGTCCTGCATCTGGGAAGGAGCAACCCCATGCACCAGTACATGCTGGCAGCAGCACAGCTGGGTAGCAGCTTGGCCGAAAAGGACTTGGGGGTCCTGATGAACACCGGGTTGAACATGGGCTGGCAATGTGGTCTTGTGGCAAAGAAGGTGAATGGTATCCTGGGCTGCATTAAACAAAGTATTAACAGTAGGTTGAGGGAGGTGATCCTATCCCATTTGCTCAGCACTTCTAAGGCAAGACCTGGAGTACTACATCCAGTTCTGAGATCCTCAGTACAGGAAAGTCACAGGGAGAGTCCAATGAAAGGCCTCTAAGATGATGAAATGACTGAAGCATCTCTCCTATGAGGAAAGACTGAGAGAACTGAGTATTTAGCCTAGAGAACAGAAGGCTCGGTAAGGATCTTATTAACGTATATAAATAGCGGAAAGGAGGTTGCGAAGAAGATGCATTCAGGCTCTTTTCAGTGGTACCCAGTGACAGAACACGTGTTTATTGTGAGGGTGACTGAGCACTGGAGCAGGTTTCCCAGACACATGGAGTCTCTATCATTGGAGATACTCAAAAGCCACCTGGATATGGTCCTGGGCAACTGGCTTTAGGTGGTCTTGCTTGAGCAGAGGGAGGGACATGGTGACGTCTAACCTCAACTAGTCTTTGATTCTGTGATTCTGCCCTCCCTGCTCCCTTGTTTAGGTTTAGCATGATGGCAAACCTAGTGTGCTACACAGGCAGATCCTCTGTGATAAGCAAAATAAATATAGCCCATCCAGAAAGCTTGTCTAAATTCTTCCAGACTGCATAGTTCCAGATTGGCTATTAATCTAACAAAAGTATCCAGATCGTAGAATTCTGGTCAATGATTTTCTACACTATTTACATAAACTGCATGCCTGTAGGCATTTCATATATAAAAGTATTCTTAAAAAACCATAGATACCTGTGTCTGTGTGGGTTGTCTTCTTGCCAGACACTGTGGTAATTGCTTAATGTTGAATTGTGCATGTCACAAGATTCTTAAGATTATTCCTTGAGCACTTCTCCTTGCCAGATGTTATTTATGCTATTGAAGAGCTTCTAAATATTTCACAAGTTGTATTTGAATAAAGTATTTTAATAATTTCTCCTAATTTTAGCCACATAAGATAGCCCAGCAAGATTCTCTCGGTAGTCAGTATAACGAAATAAAAACATTCAGAGAATGACTGATCTAATTCTAGGGTGGATATAATAAATTATTCTCTAGAGATACATCTGTCATTCTGTCAATTACAGCAGAATGGGCATGGGTGGCTGCCTTACTTTTGACATCCAGTTCTTTGATTTTACATGACTACAGTACACTGAGATGAATTCTAGCTCAGCTATCCACATATAGATGATGCAAGAGCTGAAAATTAAAGAAAAGCTGAAATAACACTTCGATCAAAGTATTAGGAAAATTCATTTTGTTGAGGTATTTTATTCAACAACTATTGTCCTTGTCAGTCAGGAGTTCCACTGTTCTTCTATCTGCTTAATAAAATAATTCTAAGGTGTTAAAGTTGCTTTCTTTGCAAAAACAAAAATAATGGCTGGGCTGCAAACTTTATATGGCTTTGGAATATCATATAGGGCAATCCATTGGAAATGCTAACTGTAGAACTGCCACTTTTCAAACAAGATAGGATATGTAAATATTTACACATAGTTGTTGGCTTGTACACTTTTCTATGGCATCATTACTCTGCTCCTAGATTGAAATTCAACAAAAATAAATAAAGAATGAGACTCTTATCTCTGTGGCTCGTTTTTCTTGTAGAATGTTTCAGTAGCAGCACCAAAAATGCATCAATATTATTTTTGCAATCTAAAAGAAGGTGATGTTTGAAATATTTGAAATATCTAGGTCAAAACCTTTAATTTTTCTGGGTTTATTTTTCTTCTATTTATGCTGTTTCCTTCATGTTTCACATAAACATGGTTTCCAGTAGAGAACTGGGCTTTCTTATGACAGACTATGTGTAACATCCATAATACCATATCTCCTTTTTGCATTTGTCATCCTAGTAGTGTTTGTGTACTCCCATTGTGATGAAAAACAAGGACTAAAGAAAAAGGGAGAAAGAGAGAGAAAAGGAGAATAATTACTAGTTTAGCATGAAACATAAGAAAACAGAAAGTAGGTCCCAGAGGGTTTAAGATTCTTCAACTTAATTGGTTATAATCTCAGCATATCAGCAGCATGATTCTTGACAGACCTTGTGAAGACATCATAAGAACAGGAAATTTTAAGAAAGGTTAGGAAGAGGACTATGAGGATGCATTTGAAGATACTCATAAGACATCAAGCCAGGAAGAAAATTCCTCACAGACCTAATGAGTAAGAGATGTTTTATACGTCAGAAGTATAAAGTGATCCTTTTATAGTAAATTGGAGATAACCTGTGAAGGATTTCAACATACAGAATTCTTATGTTTGATGTTATAGGGAACAAACAGAGGTATTCAAATAAACCATCCAAGTATCAAGGGTGCTGATATGTTCAGCAGTATTCTGCAGTCATGTATTGACAGGACCACATACACTTAAGTCCAGAAAAAAAGGCAGCTGTACTAACATAGAGTAAAATAGTAACATCAGGTTCACAGTTTCAGCTGCATGTATAGATAGAAAATGCTGTAACTCATAGAGATGCTGCAGAAACCTAGATACAGCTTTGACCTCAAACATCAGCCTGCAGCCCCCCACTAAAATTGCTATCAGTATGGCCAAAGCAGCCATATGAATAGTAGTAAAATATAACACTCTTCAGTTCAAGAAAAAAATTCCAAGTGGTAGATACAGGGATTCTGGCAGTCACTAGAAGTGACTTTTGTCTTTTTTATATGACTCAAATGTAAATCTGCTTGCAGCAAAAACTGATGATACTCTCAGCCTTTTGCCTAGCTCATCTGCTTTTGTAAACACTGCAATTTTATTAAGCCATGATCTTTTTCCTGTGTTTCTAACCAGGAAATTCGTACGGAGTAAGAAGTAACCATACAGTTTTTAAGTTGAAAGTCAAAGCAACTTGGTTCCAAGGATCATTTAAAAGTTTGTCTTCCAAGATTTATATCTTTCTGATTTTTTTTCCAAGTGTTGTATTCCTCAGTTTTTCATGAGTTCTTTTAATTTTGTTTCAGCCTTTCCTTCATGCTTTTTCCTATCCCTATCCATTCTTTTCTCCTTCCCTTTCCTTCTTTCCTTTGTAGGGCTCCAGTGAACTCATACCAAACCTATTTTTAATACTTATATCAGCACAATCACCATTCACATATCTGTCTGCTTACTTAATTGTTGGGTTTTTTTAGTCCTTTCTCCTTCGTATTTATTTACTTATTCTGGTGCTTTCTCTTAAGGAGTCCATTTTGTCCTCTGGTGCCCCAAGAGCAACAGATACCATAAGTATAAATGCAATTATCTGTGAAAGCATAAATATTTTGCAGCAATGCTAAGTGTAAAAACATCTTCCTGGATTTAAAATCCATGTTGCAGAATGAAGCTGACAATCAGCTTTATTCCAAATGAATCAAAGACCTGTATCTCTGCACTCTTTTCCGTCCATTTAAACAACAGCTGTGTATTTCTCTGTTGTGTGCTGGGAAGAAGAGCTGAAATGAACCACCATCTTTAATGAAGATGTTATATGGAAGCCTTTATTTTTAGATACCTGAAAGTCTTATGACACTTACTTCTTTAGAAAAATAAATAAAATACTTTTGTTACAGTTTTACTTTGTATAAATAAATAAATTTTATCATCAGATTAAAAATAACTTTAGTATAAAAGTAAATACTGGGGTCTTGATGAAAGGAATTGGGTTTTAGAAAGAGGAGACAGGACTTTCATAAGCAAGGAATGAGAAATGCTTCTAAGCATAGGAAGAGACATGGAAAAAACAGCAATGTGAGAAGCTCAAAAGGCAGAAGACCAGAGAGAGGCAAGACAAGAGCAAGTGAATGAGGAAAAGAGGGGAAAGAAGATCAGAAGCAGGAAACGTGAACAGCAATTTGTGGTAAAAGGAAATCAAGTAAAGCCTAGATGATGAATGTAAGACAGGGAAGAAATCATGGTACAGTAGTTTTGGTAGTGCAGTGACATAGTTACGCACACATAGACAAAAAGGCTGTAGTCAATTTAATATAGGCAACAGCTGATTTATCTAAAGTTCCTTACTCATTCTGGATCACCAAGAAAAAGACATTTCCCATATTTTATTTATTCTACATGCCCATGAGACCAACTGTGGAGCTTATTCCACCAGTTTTTCAATACTGTCATATTATTTCTAATGTGTCTAGTCTGTACATATAACTACAGTTTTACAATTTATAGTTATTTAATAAAGAAGCTATAACCACCGAATTTTTAAATGCTATATTTTTGTACCATTCACATGTAAAAAATATCACCTCTGATATTAATGTACACCTCTAGTGCCAATGCAGAACACTCATAGCAGCAAGAGCCTTAATGTATGTCACACAGACATACTGACACACAAAATAGAGTAGTGACTTTCAGAGTTAAAATCCAAGTAAAAACCAGACTGAAATGACAACCTGAGGTATTCTAAAAAGGATATGCAGTGAAATTCCCCAACACATGTACATATAGATAACCTTATGCAAAAATGTGAAAGCACAAATGGATTCTAGATTCACTTTTTTGAGATTTGGGCTATAAATCTGGCATAAAATGTAAGTGGTTGTGCCTGAATAGGATTAATTCAGTTTCATTTGATTTCATGCTCAGGTGAAAATACTGCAAAAAACATCATTTGTAATCTGGACCTGTACAGTTATCCTTAGTTTCCTGATATTCTTCTGCAATGATTTTGTTTATAGACAATCAGATTTAGGCTTAGGTCCACAAACACAGCAATTTTTTCTTTTCTTCTTTTTTTTTTTTTTTAAGTACAGCTGGTTCATTTCCAAACTTTAAAAATTGAAGGGACTGGCAGATCTGAAACACCTTCATCCCTCATGGTCTGGAACTGCTTCTCTTTCCACAGGTTGTAAATCCCAGAAATGTCTCTAACTCTTTTGAAGGGTAGCAAGATGTCAGAAAAAGTGTTATTAGGCAAATGTATCTCACTTATTTCTGGGTGGGACATTGTAAATTGGCTGTAATCAGTGACAGCAGGAGTAATCAGCTATTGAAACAAATAATTATGATCGGTTCTTATGCTCCTGTCCAGATAAAAATCTGCAGATGTCAGTCCAGTGGGTCCCATGGAAGAATATGTTTCAAAAGAAAATGCATTTTCAAAAAATCTGGAAAAATCCAGATCTGCATATCATCGTAGAGCAGAATTGTCAGTGTGGTATTCAATATTCAGTATGATACATCTGTTTATCTGTGGTCTGTGCTCAACCGTATCCAATTACAAGGTAATGTCACTCATCCCACACAAATCTAATGCTCTCTATATATTACTCTAAAGTACTGACACCAAAAATACAGTATCAAAAACTAAAGCTGTGGGAAAACCAGCAGTAAAGAACTGAATCATGTTTTGAACCTTCAGTTGTGAAATGGTATGTACTTTATTTTAGAAAGGATCTTTCTATCATCTTCCTACCATCCCAGAGATATTTGAACAGAAGCGATTCTGCACATAATATTAAGCTTCAAACCTGCATTTACTGTTATTTAGAAAGATTACCCAGCACTTCTACTTTCACAGTGTAATTTTTGAAAGATATTGCCCTAGAACGAGCACTCCTGTGAACAAACAACTTGAATCTGGTGGTTTCATTGGGGAAACTTCTATGGTAACATGAGATTTGTTAGCTTTCTGAGAAAGAGATGACAAGGTAGACACAGGGGCTCATTGGAAAACCAGCCCTTATGATTAGAGAGTGTTTATGTGACCCTTGTCTGCTGTGGAGCTCAGGACTTTGTTCTTTTCTCCAAGACTACTGTTAGTGCAAGGGACTGCAAACCTGTCTGTTCATCTCAAGATGTGACTGCTGCATGTAGGGCCAGACAGCTAAGGATGGTTGAGCTTCACTGTCTGTTGTAGGTCAAGATTGCAACAACGCTGCCACTGGAACTGCTGCTTCACTACTTGGTCTCTAAAAAGCGCTAGGGCAGAGGGGGGCTGTGAGCTTTGACTGGCATCAAAGCAACGTTGCAAAGCGAAATCTACAAGATAAAATAGCAGGTTCCCTGTCTGAAGGTTTGTGCTTATCTTTGGTTTAACAAGGCTAACAAAACTGGACTTTTGTTTCCTGTTGGAAACATGGGCAAAAGCTATTGCCTCATTGAGCTTTCTCTGCCTGCAGAGAAATGAGAATTTATTTCTTCTAGATTCAGATCTGGCTACTAACACTCATGCCTTCATCATTCTGACAGTGCCTTTCTACAGCCTACTTCATCTGGGTCAACATTGTTTTATTCAATCAGGAGATTCAGTGAACTGGGATGAAGGCACTTAACAGTTACTTAACCTGCTGAATCTTTTCGCTGTTTAACTTTGAGCTTCCTTTCTTTATAATCCATACATTAAAAATATTCAAGAGGTTTAAAAGCTCAGATATTAGCACTAAGAGTTTGAAACATTAATTACAGATAGTATTTTAATATCTGAAGTACAGATATGCTTACTTGAATTCCAAAGATATTATATAAAAGGTTCTTAATCACAGGCCATATGTAATTAAATATTGTTGCTAAAAAATTTTGAAATAATAATCAACACTTTACTATATATGTGTGAAATCTAATGTGCAGGTTTACAATGATTATCGTGCTTTATGCTTATGTGACTTAGTCTTCTATCTTGCTGATAGATGCATGTAGGCTAAACAATGTCACCTTCATATTTCATAGTGGAGGTACCATATAAACAGCTTGGCTTTTCTCAAATATATATATATTCCTAAACAGAATTTTATAAGCTGTTCACTACTAAGCTTTATATTTTTAAAAAATATACCATTTTGTACAGTGCTTATTTCATACAATTTTGGGAATACATTTTCAAGTGTAAGCTTTCCTCATAATGTTTTAATGCTCAAGTTTCTGTTTAATAATAATTGTGGGAAAAAATAACCTGCAACATTGGTTTTTATTAACTACATAAATATAAAACTTAACACGTTAACCCCTGACAAAATTCAGTCTAAAGGAACAAAGCATACTTGATCATGAAAAATGCTTTCTGTTACAGTGGGTTAAAAGAAAGAGCTGATTGTTTTATTTATGCACAGAAAAATAGGAAAAGACATCAGAGTCTTTTTCTGAACACAGAAGTGGTATTCCTTTCCTACAGTAAGCACACAGATTTTTCAGCCAACTTTTAAAACTCTCAATGATTTTGGTTAAGGGATGGTGTTTTTAATTCAATAGTAGTCAGATATGTGTACATTCTATTTAAGTACATTAAAAGACAGGTTCATTATACAAATACTCCCTATTCGCCTCTTCTTCCAGGAACCAATCATATCAAGAAAAAAATTAGCACCTTTTATACTGATGTAAACACACCTCCATTAAGATTTAGGTCTTGTTGTAGAGGCCTGTTCATTCCTCATGCTGTTTTAAAATTATAGTTGATACCTCCATTAGTATGCTCATTTCTGTACTGTAAACTGTTGATAGTTACAAGGAACTTGAAATTCCATTTATCTAGCTATATTTTTTGATGCTTCGGACTTCAGTCACTGTAAATTAGGAGAACCCCTTTTTCATATGGCTATTTATATGTTACTTATCATTACTATTTATAGCATACGAAGTGGCTTATTTTCACTATCAAACTCACATTTTTCAGAGGCAAACACCAATTTTAGCCATGTTTTAATAAGTTGCATAAAGTAACTGTTTCTGAGTGAAAGTCAGAGGTGACTCTATTATAATTTCTAGAATTAAGAAACTGTCCAAGTATTTGATACCCAGCAGAAAATGCAGTCCTCTGTGTGATTGCTGCTTCCCTATAGCTTGTAGTTCAACAAGATCAGCAGGGCCCAGAAAGTAATGCCTGGGGTTGTAATCAGGTTGCTGAAGATCACTTAAAAGATTATATAGTCCTGCCATCACCACAGACCGGTCCATTGCTTCTTAAGTGTCTAACCAGCCAAGGCAATTTCTTAAGATGGGACAAATATCCATCTTTGTCTCCCCATTAAAAGAAACATTAAAAATTCAGAAATGTTAGTTTGAGGTCTACCTTGAATTTTTAGCAAGTAACATGGATATGAATACTAATGGTGGCTTATAGTCCTGATACTGAATAAGCATCTCATTACAATCAGTAGAATTAACCTTTCCTATTCATTTTTCTGCTGGCTTTGGATGTGCCTTGTCTTGTATGACTGGTACAGGACGAAACAAATTCCAAAACTTCTTCTTTAGGAAATAGGAAGGCTCTGCATTTGCTTTTTAGCAGTCATATGTAGTGTTTCAAAAGGTAGAACTAGTCTTCTTGGGTACAAAACAGATGGCTGAAACTTGATAAAAGTGATGCTACTGGGAATACAAGAACGGCTTGTACCAAAACTAACTTTACACTCCATTATAAGCCCCAGCTGAGCAGTGATGTGAAGTGATTCTCAGACTGCACCCAGATTGGCCTCCAATCCCAATAAAGAGATAATGCTACTAAAATAGATTTTTTTTTCCCCCACATCTTCCTACTTGAAAGTATCCATTACTTCCTTCCACATATTTCCCAGATTAACATGATTTGTTGAGTCACTCAATGCTGTTAACTTCTATGTTGTAGGGCTCTTAGGCAAGGCATGCTAGAATCTTTGGCTTTGCTAAGAGGCTCATCTCTTCTGATGGGATTGTCACAGAAGATACATCACACCAATCTTCTAGATTGGTCCAGGCCATTCATTAGTTCCTGGCTTTAGTTCAAGATTTTCACTGTATAATCATGCACTTCATCTCTTGCACCACTGTTTAGGAACATCATTACACCTAGACGAATGGTTTTGGATATGAAAAATCAGACTTTTAAAGACCAATTTTGAATATAAGCATGAATAATCTCTACCTTTTTGTCTCCATGCAGTTGCCTTGCTTACTGGAAGGGCTTTGAGCCAGAACTGATGTGCTAACACAGACAAAGATGCCAAAGATGAGCTCTGACAGGCAGGATCCCATGAATTCTGGTAGGCAGACTCTGGCAGTACCTAAGAACATGCTTCCAGATTTATTGTCTGCATGAACTGCAAGCAGCTTTTGGATTGATAAGGGTTACATCCCAGAATGCGGTGTAGGCGTCATCAGAAAACGTACTGACATCACTAGGAGCAGGAAACAAAGGATTTTTCCATCATTGTAAGTAATAATTAGAATTGCACCACTATGACTGCTAGTGTAGTGTGGTAAAGACACAAGGTTGAAGCCTAATCAGAAACCAAGGGCAAACTAGAAAATCAAATATCAGGCTGTCAAACTAAAGGAAAATAAGAAGAGAGGTGGCTTAGTTCTGATACTTCTAGATCTTTGCTGTGCATAAGCATGCAGACGCCATGGTTGCTATCACTTTATAAAATACATTATACTATATTCAGTTGTTTAAAAAATGATGTCCAGTCATCTAAGCCATCTGTTCCTCTTGGATCTGTCTCTCACTTGATATTTATTAAATAAAAATACACTTTCTTTTTTTATATTTTTTTCCTGCTATCACTTGGCAACTCATTGTTTTAAAATTACTCCTTTGGCAGACTTTGCTGCCAAACAGATTTCAGCTGAACTGCTCATAGCTCTTAGTAGGCAGAACTCTACTGCACACAAACCAGCAAGACATGCTTATTAAGTGCCTGTCACAATACGAAAGACTGCCCAAGCTATACTTTTCTATTTATAGGCAATTTTCTGTGATAATATTTTTTGTGAGCTCGTGTAATTAGAATGGTTTCATTCCGTATCCAATCCTCCAAAGAATAGCTGAGACCTTTTGTTTGAGTAGAGCCACAGAAAGAAAACGTAATACTGCTACAGCCTTAATATCATGGAGACAAAAAAATATATAATGGATGATAAAATAAAGTCAGTCTTAAAGAGCTGTTATGAACGCTGTCTTTGGTGACTGCCATCTTTTGCAACAAGGTTGAATAATGTTATTATTGTTAGGTCTGTATTAGTTTTGCTTATTTTCTCTAAGCTATAATATGAATGATAAAACAGGAAACTTCTTTTTTTAATTACCTTTAATTACCTTAAGTAGCATTTTAATTGAAAAAGAATCTTTAAAATTGTTTATGAAAATATAACAAAGAGTACTTCAATTGTTATATACTGGATAGTAACACAGAAAGATTCTGTGGTAAAAGCAAACTAGTTTTTTATTAAGTGGACTGCTGAAAAATATATTCAATCTCCATGTCATAAGCACCTGCTGCTACCTCTACACTGCTCTTTCTGCATGTGGGCATTTCCTCCAAATTTCATATCTGTGTATCTTGCATAGCCTTTCATGAAAAAAAAATCTTAAAAATTCTACATTAAGACCATCTATTTTTAAGGTTGTTTAAACTTATCCACAAATAAGATTGATTGCAAAAAATGTATTTGAAGTCAAAATTTTGCCTTTGATGCTGATGATTCATCATAAGATTTTTCAATCATGTAATCCCCAAATAAATATTGATTGTAAACCTTTCCTAATGACAAATAAAGATTCCGGAATGGAAAAACTAATTTTACTAGAAGTGACAAATAAACCTGGTTCAAAGAACATGCTTAAACAGTAATGTGGGTTGGTTTGGGACTATTTTGTGGTTAAGTGAAAAAATTTTATCATATGGCAGAACTTGGTAATCTCAATTATTATGGGTGTTCAACTAATTTTTTATTTCATGCTTTTATTACAATGTTTTTTCATGTTTACTATTTCATTATTATTATTTCAAATTATTTCACATTTACTATACACCTAAAATTTTATTTGAACTTTTAAATCACTGACATTTATAAATTAAGTGTAATGCAAGAAAATAAAATTACCAAAAAATTACAATTAAACTAAAGTTCATTTGTTCTAGTCAAAAACTTGTTTAGTTCATATTAGCTTTAAAGGTTAAAAAAATTAAAAGCAGTACAAACATTTTAAACAGGAGCTGAAATAAAACATGACTTCCTAAGGTTTCCCCCCTCCCCACTTGGCAGTAATAATGGGTTATTTTCTACTCTATTTTACTAAAATGTAAGAAAAAAATCCCTGTATCCAGGCAGTAACAAACTTCAGTATATTTTTGACTTTAAACTTGTGACTCAGGTCTGCCGTTAGTCACTTTAAAGCTTAGCTCACTGTACACTATATGATAAGCATAATAATGAAAAGTTGTCAGCCTTAAGAATATCCTGGAACAAGATTAATGTCACATTTAAAAATTGTGAAACGTGTTTATTTTGCTGAAAAGTTATACTGCCAATGCCATACAAAAGCATTTTTGGTGCTATTGTTTTATGATGTAAGATTAGAACAAAAGAAATTGAAATTGTTTAAATCAAAAACAGTTAGCAGACGTAGATCTGCAAAGATGTTTCTAAGCAGTTACTTTAGTTCCTGGGTTCATAGTTCTGGGTTATCAAGAGATGGGAAACGGTAGATGTGTATAAATTATGCAAAACCTCTAAGACTTCTGCCTTCCTTTTAAAGATTTTAAAACTTTACTCAGCTCTGATTCCTGGCTGCCTACACCCCATTATTTCCTAATCCAAACCATGACTATGAAGCAGGAGAGTAGAACATGTTTAAAACAGTTTCCTTTGATGCATGAACAGTTTCTTGTGCTCCTGTCCTTGTTGTCTCGAATTAAGGCTTCTGTTGGAACAAAAGCAGCAGCATGTGACTCCACTGCAGAGCAGGGTCCCCTCCAAAAGCAGGGAGAGGTGAACTTCTGTAAGCCCTAGGTATCATTTGCTAAAAAGGAAAGTTGTCATAAATAAAGCTGGAGTGGTGGTTACATAATGCATTTAACATTTCAAATATCTGGATACCTGTGAATTCTGCTCAGCTCCATTATGCAAAATGGTGTGAGCTAGCTTGGTACTTTAGCCTATTTTATGTCTACATATATGTATACACACACAGAGGGAGAATATACATATGTGTACAATCCATAAAGTGTACATGGATTATACATACAAGTATATATACCTGTAAATGTTTATATATATATGTGTGCATGCACAGATACAGTTATCTATAGAAATATGTTGACAAATATATAGATAATTTATTTTCAATTGTAGAATCAGTTTTTCTACTTTTATGATTTGGGTACCTGAGTGTTTGCCTCCTTTGATTCCTTCTTCCATGGCCACCCCACTTGTGTATTTTCCTTTCATCTACTTTATCACAACTGCTCTGCTCTTAGCTCAGTGGCTTAGTAGATGGCACTTACGTTGCTGGAAGCCTTTTCATCCTGGATTCAAATGGTACTGTTAGCCTTGATGTAACAAAACCTGCAGCCAAGATAATGTGAACAGATATGGTTAAATGGTGGTATCCAAACAAGCACTTAAATTATTATAGTTCTTTGCTATAGATGCAAGTTCCTCACTAAGCAACGGCTTTCTTGGCCACAAAAAGAACTTTTGCAGAACTGGCCTGGTAAAAACAAATGCTTACCTGAATGATTAAGATGATTTTATAGTTCATATAAATAGGGAAAACATTTTGTAAAATGGACTAACAATAAACAAAGGGAAATAAGAAGAGATTTTTCTATTTGGAACATTCCGGATATTCAAACCTTCTTTTCTTTGTCTGCTATCCACAATCTATTGGGAAGAACTGCTCTGCAAGCTTCACAAAGTCTGGTGTTCTTCTGGATGACATTTCTTAAGTATTTCTCTTTCATTTTATTAAATTCTCTTTCTTGAAATCCTATGAAGAACTACTGAGATATCACATCATAAGTACAATGATTTTCACAGTCTCTACAGTTCCTACTAAGGAAACCATTATTACTTCACTGTTTCCCAGTCCTGCTTTCTTTATACAAAGTAGAATCCACTTTCTAAAATGCTACTGTTTTTTGCAAACTAGACCCTTAATTAACCACACAAAAGCTATTAGAAAACCAGGATTTCTTTTCTGTTATTAAGAATTATTAATCACTTGCACCTTTTTTCCCCTCTGACTGTAAAAGTCCATTTTAATTATTTCACAGAATGAGCTATTATAAATTAAGCTGGTGCAATTATGTCTGTGTCTCAGATGGCTTATCTGATTTTGTGTAGTGAGAAGAGGAGGGGGAGGAAGCCCCAAAAGTGACATCTGTCTCCTTTAAGCTTTCTCTGTAGATAAGCAGTTAGCTTTAATAGGTTGTTGGAGCCTGCTAAGGGAAAATACTAAATCAGTAAAGTGTTAGACACTCCATGGGTTACAGCTATGAACTAAATAATTTCATATCTGCCACTTACCTTTCATGGACTCCCTGTCTCAGACTCTCTGTCTTTGGAGAACAGCCAGCAAAAATTTGAGCTCACAAAATCACAGATACAGTTCTAGCTGGAGCTGAGATGAAAACTTTTCATATTGGCCTTTTGGAATATAACTATATAAGAAGTTAAATAAGTTCATAGAGAATTTCTTTCACTGTTTTAAAATGATGTAAGAGAAGATTAGCTGAACTAGTAAGAAAATAAACTAGCATTTACTCATAAATCTTGAAAATGTATAAGAAGAAACATAAATTCCTTGTAACATGGAACATTTTGTGATGTGTCCGGTGAGCGAAGTTTGAGCACCAGCAGACAACACAGTGTGTACTTTCCTTCCATGACAATTCAGGGTGCAAAAGGGATTTGGAGGTGTGATTCATTTGGCCAACTGTAGATCTTCACATATGAACTACCCAAATTGTCATGAACCGTTGCTGGTGGAGAAAGACATACTCTTAAGGACTGAATCATCTGTACTAAGTGTTGCTCTAAGTAAACCAGAAGAGCCGCAATGTAAATGTTACACTTTTCTAACTATGTGGGGAGTCCAGGCTGACTAACTTGAACAAAGAAGGGCACACTCTAGCTATCTAAAATTAAAGGATATCTAAAATTAGATTATAGGAATGTCAGCTATGAAGCCCAAAGAAAGCGGAAGTGTGTTTTAGACATAGCTTTACACATTGCATAAGTATTCTTCCAGAGCATTTCTCAGTTCATAGGTCTTGAGTTTACTTGTGGCTGCTTTTTTTTTTAACTTCTATGACTGTTTCCTCTCATAAATTCTTATCGAAGTTCAGTGATATTTCGCTTAAGAGAACATTAGACCTGAAACCTCTTTCCTAAAAATAGTTGGATAATAGACATCTAGACAGTCCCCAAAACTGGACAACTACCTTCAAATTTCAGGATAGCTTCTACAGATCAGAGAGATATTTTCCAGCAAATTACTCGCTTAGAAGCTGGTGAAAAGGTGGCAGCTGTCACATTTATCAGATATGCTGTCAGCTGATACTAGCATGATGTCACTGAGGTTTTGAGGAAATTATTATATGGATTACTTTGTCTACATTACAAAAGCAAATTTTTTTTCCTGTCTTCATCTACTCCTTCCCCCCTGCCCAGTTTCTCTTCCCCGCAAGCAGAGGCATCACATCCTTTGCTCAGCTTCTGTCTTGCTGCCCTTTTTCTGGCTTGCTAGTTGGCTTCCCGCCTATTTCTAAGCCATTTTCCTATCTGGTCTATCCTCACATTGAAATCACACGGCCCTAATGAGCAAAGACTTTCATTCCAATTTGTTCATAGAGGGCACAAAAAAAAAGACCACAAAAAGTGATAGATAAAAAGTACTGTGGTTTGATTCCAGTTTGGGAATGCCAATACAGGTCTGTGCCACGGGTTATTTATAGTTCAAATTTAAGCAGAAATAAATGTGTTCTACAGAAAGTGCAAAAGTACAAAAACTATCCTGAAGAAAATTAATTGAAACATGATTTGGTGGAGATTAGCAAATTAATTGGTAGAAAATTACATTTTCTGCATGCATTGAGAAATTCTCCTAGCCTAGTCTAATTGCCTAAAACCTAAGTACCTAGAGTGCCCTGTTTTTTCAGGCTCTTTTTGACTAATGAAAAGAAACAAAGGTGTTCAGAGAGCAGTTCATTCTGTTCTGAGGTATATAGGGAAAGTCATCAAGGTATTGTAAGAAAAAAAGTAATACAGTAGCACAACTCAAGGTTCAAAAGCAAAATATTGTCTGGGTCATCATCCACAGGCAACAAAGTGACCATTTTCCCCTGGAATAAAAGTACACTCGCATATCTCCCTATATGAGGTATTAGCATTATAAATACTGAGTCATAAACTACAACCCAATCTTAAATGTCTAGTAACTTAAATGGAAAGCAAATCGAAGTCCTTATTTCAAAACCAGTCTCTCAAATGTGTTTTATGGACATCTGTCTCCATTAGCTTATAAGGTTTTTATTAGTTTAAAGAACCCTCCACATCTGTTGTTCTAGCTTATTGTTCAGTATTTACTTAATACTGGATTACCATGGTTTCACAGAGATATAAAAAGTTACAGTTTTTCAGTATATGAATGACTGTAAGGTCATTGCTGTTGTTTTTGCTGTTAATTACAGTGCATAGCACTATCACCATACAAAGTTCAGCAAGCATTTAAATGAAGTATTTTCTCACTTCAGTGCTCTTCTTTCCTTCCAAGTGAGTGGCTCAGAGGGAGAACTTTAAAAAGCACTATGAAAAGCAGACATGTACTTAATTCTGTTATTTATGCCACACTATCAATCACTGATTTCTCTCTAAAATTTAATTTTAATAATATCCCTTATCTTCATATATCACCTTTCTGTCTTAAATATTAAATCATTATTTCACGTGAATTCTCCTATGCAGTCTACACATGCAAGTGCTCGCAGGGTTGTGTTTGCTTACCTCAGAGCAAAGAAGATCTACTTTCAGGTCATGTCATTGAATATTTGTGTTTTCTTGTCTCTTAGAGTCTCTCAATATTCTGGGGAGGTTACTGACAATTACCTGAGGGTTGTACTTTGTTATAGAAAAATCTCAATCAAATGGTTGGAAGTTGCATTTAAGACATCTTTGTGCAAGTATCAACAAGGGACTGGTAATAATGATTTGGTGACAGAAAATCTATAAAGCACATTAAGCCAGTTTCAGTTCTACCTTTTTCTTTCTTTCCTTTTTTTTTTTTTTTATTAAGTCTTGTTATATTCACAACTGGAGTTAGAGTGACAAGATCAAAACTCTAGGAACAAAGCTTACCTTAAAGGCTTTACTGATAAGAACTTATAAACAAAAGGTTTAAGATTCAACATCGCAAATAAGCCTTACTAGCTCTGCAAACACTATTGATTTCCGCTAGATTTCTGAGAAATATTTAATCCAAACTCCATTTGTTCTATGAAAATGAAGTGTCAGAGTTGATCCATATTTTCACTTTACAATGTTGAGGTCCATAGGTTAATACACTAAGCAAACTGCAAACGCTGGAGGTTTTATTCACTTTGTAGGCTACAGAAAAGACAGGTCTTTATTTTTTTTTCCGTCACATGGTCTTGCAGCAACAGTATTTTTTCCTGTACTAAATCTAAATACACGGTTCTGCATTAAAGCAATGCTCAATATTTTGTTTAAGTTGTATTCTGTTTCTGAGATGAAAGCTTAGGTTGAGATACAAGCATTTTAATTTCACTTTTTGGGTGTCATCGAAGTAGGGTGTAAAGAAATACTCTTTTCCTAAAATAAAGTCCAGATAAAAATTAGTATCTACAAGTAGTTTTCCAAAATAAAAAATTATTTGGGATTTTTCATCAATTAATTTTATGGAACAATTATTCTTTTAGTTAGCTTAAAGCAGGATGCATATTAGCTCACTTTTAGCTAAGCCTCCTTTATAAACTATTAATGGTTTCATTTGCATTTTCATCAGGAAGAAAAGAAACAGTCATTGCATAGATCTTTCTCTACACTGAGATATTATTTAATTAAGTATAGTTTATGATTTTGATGGGAAACAAGAATAATTGCACAGTAATTATGAAGTGGTTACATTTATCTGAATCGCATTACTGGCCAAGTTTGCAGTGTTAGCAGGTTAACAGTGACACGAGCATACACATCTTTAACCTTCTATAACCCACCAAGACATTTGCTAACAAGAAATATGTATTGTTTTCTGTGCTAATTTATGTAAATGGTTTAATATATATATTTTTGATTCAGGCTCCTGTTTATGACACCTGATTATGGGGTCTATAAGGGTCATACCCCGGTATGCTGATTTGGTACCTATATGTCTTCTCATTTCTGTCTACCGGAGCCCATGACAGAAAGAGACTAATCTGCATTCAAAATATCTTCTTCAAAACAGGGCATTATTTATTCATCCAAAAGTAGATACTGTGTGAAGAAACGGACAGAAACAATAAATGACCATATGTATCTTTCTCCCCACCATCTCCATCATGTTCCCAGTCTTGCCTTTTCAAAGGTCCTAAGGGAAACTGACTGTTTCTAAACCAGCTGGCAGGTATTGTTGCCCTGTGTCAGTATTTCCTGATTCACTTTGTTTAGCAGCTCCCACCCCCACCCTTTCTGGACAGCATCCTTAAAGGACAGGCACTCTCTGAATCTAAATGTGAGTTGAGAAATACACGGTTTACCAGACTTTGCATTGTCAGGCAATCAGCAGCTTTTTGAGCTTTCCTCAAAAAATCCTTCATTCTCTTGTATGAGAGCACTTTCAATTTGCTTCTAGTTTGATTCATGTGAAATTTCTTTCTTCATTCTTATCTTCATTAGTTTATCACTGTGCATTTAGGCAAAGTGATACCTGACAGGTAAACTGAGGCTTATAATTTATTTTTAAATTAATGCACATACAAGTCTACTTTCTCCAAATGAAGTTGACAGTTAAGTTAATGTAATCATATAGGAAGTATGAAATGATAGTGAAAAAGCTTATTCTACAAGTATGATAAGTCAGTATTTCCAATCATGGCAAATTTGAAATGATCTGAAGTTTAGCAAAAGTACCTTATACTGTCTTTCAGACTCAGAAAGGACTTTTCTGTTTCCCTCAAAATGCTTTTGTTGATTTTCAGGCTCACGCAAACTACCATAGATGAAGGTTCCTCCCTTATTCAAGGGAGGATGCAAATCATCATGCCTTAGAATGCTTGTAAAATGCAGCTACATAAAGGCAAAGCTAGGAAGGTGTTCAGAAAGGAGGTAACAAATACAAAGGCTGTCAACAGTCGTTATGAAAACTTCATTTTTTGCAGGAGGGATATGGATGGAAGGGTACTGAAAAATTCTTTTTGTAAGTGAGACAGGACAGAATGTAATGGATTTCAGGATCCACCCCTGTAGCAGTTCAGTTATTTGAGTTGAGACACAGCCATGCGACACGAGAAATGAATGTAGTGTGTGTCATTCAGCTTCAGGCTCCAGGAGCAGATCTTAAATATAAGTGGGGCTAACTCTATTAAGTTAGGTGATCTGAAAAATTGGGAGAAAGAATTGAAAATCAATCTTCCTCTGCATAGCCAAGGAAAGGAATGTGAAGAATTCATAAGAAGTGCGATATGGGAAGTTGTTTGTAGATTAAAAAAGTCAGCAGCTCTGGCACTACCTTTGAGCAAGATGCAAATGAGAAAGCAGATCTCCCAAGTGTCCTAGAAGGAGAAAATAAAGATAATTTAGTTTTGTGGTCACAAGGAACATCATTGCCAAAGTTTCCTCATGCATAAGTACAACCTGAAGACAATCTTTTGTATTGTTTGACATATGACTTCCCACGGAAAGGAATCCTTGGAAATTAACATTCTTGACTAGACTTCCTCCAAAGTAGATATGTCTTTTAGCAAGTAGAGTTGCAAAAGAACAGCAGACTTTCCATTATAGATGTCATCTGTCCAAAAGCAAGGCTTCTGACCTTCTATGCATAAAGACAAAAGTATTTTCTGAATATGCTTAAGGTTCAAGTCTTTCTCTGCTTGCTGACTAAATTTCTACCTGCCACTATGTTGTGAAGCAACACTTCTTCCAGTTCCAACTTTAGTGATTAGCTTACCTGATATTTTTCAGAAATTATAAAGCAGAACTTCCTTATTGATGGAGATTGCAATTCATTAGTGAAGAAGCAAGAGTCACATTCAGTGATAGTCTTCAGGTTGCATTCTCTTATACACCAAATTCAACTTCAAAATTTCTGTCATTCTTTTATAAACTTGCTTGCTACTAGATTCTTGATTCTATCTACATTTTTGATGTGTACTTTCAGCAAACACATTCACAGACTATTGTTTTTATGTAAATTCAGATATGGTTTAGTCTGATTTATTATAACTTCTCAAATGCTCTGGATCTTTTACAACAACACAGGAAACTTTAAGTTACATATTTTACATTTTACACATGCTTTGTTTACAGACATATTTGGATTTGGATGCTGCTGAATTAGAGTATATTCTCATTCCTGATATATTTTTTATATATTTTTATGAGCTTAATTTTACATAAAATATCTAAAATTTCAATAATAACAATCTTCTTACATGTTTAAGGCAAGCAATACACATTCCATACACAAATATGAAGTAAATTAAAATATCTCTTCTTCCTCAACCCCCTTGACTAAACAGCAATTTCTAGAATGTTCTGCCTGCATTATTTTTTTCTGGATTTGTTTGTTTGGGGTTTTTTTATGTGAAGAAAAATATTAGCACACAGTGCACTAGCACTTAAATCCAAAGCTTCAGAGATATTGAAGGGGGCACCACTGAAGACTTTTTGTATGTAAGTGTTGATATTTCAATTAGCAGTAATCCATAAACTAGCTATAGAACGCAACCATCTGGTGAACTGTTACAAAGAAAAAATTGTGTCTTATAGATGTATGTAACTTCTTATAGAATAATTTCCTTGTATGGAAATATTCAGAGAGTTTAAAGACTACCTTTTTCATTTTTGTCTTAGGAAAACACATGAGTATGAGAAGGGTCTGCTTTTTATAGAACATGAGAAAATTTCAGAAAGTCTACAGGATCCAAACACAGGTGTTCACTTACTGCATTATGTGTCTCATACAATATTAATGGTTTATTTCTGCTTTATTTAAAAATTAATAACGATTTAAAAGCCATATTCCTCAAACAAAGTATAAGATTAAAGACAGTAAGTAGCAAAACCTAGGTATATTCCACCTCCAAAAAGTCATTCTGAGATGATGAAGTGTTATTCTCTACAGGCAGCAGATAAGGCTGGAAGGAAAAGTAAAAAGCAAGACACCACAAAAGAGGCAAGAAAATGAAAAGAAGACAGAAATATCCTACACCTCATGAATGGATCAAGCATTTTGAAAATGAAGTTGTCCTCCAGGAGCATAAATCTAAGAAGCTACTGAAAGTTTGTGGTAGATCATCTACATCACGACTACTGCTCAGTATGGGTCTTCCATATAAATACTAGCAACATAAACACAACATCAGATGTGACTTTAGATACATATTTTCTAATCTGTTAGAACCGATGAGCTGAATTTAATCCAAAGTACTCAAAGAAGTTGTTGATGGATTACAAGCAGTTTCAGATTAAACATAAGGGAGATGCTAAAATGCATCTTAAATGTATTTAAATGCATTTTACGGCCCTTGAAAGGATTGTCCAGGTAGTCTGTAAAGTAACTTTTAGTGGATGTTAGAAAAAACATCTGTTAGGAATGAATACAGATACAGTTCAGCCTGCCTTCAGCCGAGGATGAACCAGATGAGATTTTTCAAGTGCTTTGGAGAATCTGTGATTTTATAGTATTCTTCTGATGGATTGATATAGGAAACAGAAACCAAGCTAAAATCCAAATCAAATTTAAAAGGCACAAAAAAGGCAAGAAAAGTTACCTCTTATCACTCAAAAAATAAAAGAAATAGCACACTGAAAGGATCAAAGCAAGCAAATACTTACTTTTTTCTATTTCACCTGTGTCTTCCTCATTTTGCCTTATCTTGTCACACGGACAGTTATCTGCCATCTTGCACAACCTTTTGATCCATTTCCACACTGCTTTTATACAAAGTACTTTAACATAGGAAGTGGGTCTTCTTATATCACACTGATTATTTTTTTTTTCTGTCTCAGAAATACATCTTTAAGCACAGGCAAGCCACTAAAATTTAATATTTTTCTCAGAAAAAGAAAAAGCGGCTGTTGATTTGAACTTTGGCATCTCCTATGATGCCTCACCTAATTACACTTGTTTAATATGTTGCAGGAGTTAGCCAGTATGATCATAACTCAGCATGAGAGGAAAGGGGTTTTATGATCTTCTCTCAAGGTTAGTCAATAAACTATTTGAAGCACTATATATGCAACCATAAGAAAAAGAGGAAAGTTCCTTAACTTGCTTTCTGGAAAATCTAAGCTTCATTTATTATGTTTCCATAGACCTATTTCAAACCCAGTGAAGCCCTCAAGTCAGTGGACTTCTTGTCAAATAATAAAGACTTATTGCTAGTTACCCCAGCATACCTTGTCTTGTCAAAAAACTTGAAAGTTACATTATCAATATTAATTGAAATATTTTAGACTTATTCCATTTCTTCACCATTTGTAAAGTTGCTCACATTTCAGATTTTTTGCAACTGGATTCAAGCAAGACCATTATAATTCCAGTCTATTCAAGTCTTAATTCCTCATACAGCAGCCTTTATATTTTTGAAGTGCTGATATCAATGCCTCTGTCACTTCTCCAACCTTGAATGATTACCTGAAGGTTCAGTCCTCTAACCTGTGACTGTAAATCAGGAAGCAAGTGCTACAGGATTATATTAATAAATTGCATGTAACAATGAATATAAAGGAATCAAATCCAATTTTAATTTTTCTTTTCAGTTCAGCTTCTACCTACCTAAATCAGACAAGGCTATAAAATAAATTATTAAAATATTAAAAAAAAAAGAAGGGTAAAATTCTTGGGACAATAACAATGGAAAACTGGTTGCTAATATCCAGTAGTCAGTTTTATGTTTTGTCCGTGAATGCATGTAGGTTTTTAACAATATCCACATTCCAAAGGCAGTTCTTTGTTTATGCATCTTCCGTAAAATACAGTAGCTATGTTCTGTAGTTTTTTTAACAGTAGCTTCACTCACTGATCTGTATGTTCTTTCTAATTATTATTATAAGTCATAATAATTTTGTAAATGGATGAACAGAAACAGAGTTTAAATGATGTGATCACATGTCAATACAAAACTGTATAAGTTTTAAAGAACTAAAACCAGCATAATTCCCTGGCAGAAAGAAGGCGTACCTTTTGCAAGTGTTATGCACCATATGGTACACAGAAGCACCCAGGGTTTAAATTCTCTGCCTTCTTGTTGCAGAGTTGATGCTCCATCTTTAAACCTGAGCTTTCTGAAGTGCATCATTTAAAGTCAGAGTCCTCTCAGGAATGCTTATAAGCTTTCCCAATTCAAAATATTTTGTATTGGCAACAGTATCAACAGAATTATCCAGTCATTTTATGCATGTTTATGTGTCAGTTAAGATTCTCCAACCACTATGGTACCAGAGGAATACAGCCTCTATCCCAGAAGCCTCCAGCCTAACTAGATAAGCCAAACAAAGTGCTACAGGAAAAACAGGACTGAAGATGAAGTGATTTTCTCAAGGTTGTGAATTAAGATAGTTGCAATGAGGAAAAGTTTCCAGTCTTCTGAGCATCTTACCTATTTTCTAAATAGTTCTTCCATTTGTTTTCAAATTTCAGCAGAATATTATAATTTATATTCAGATCTGGTATATGCAAGTAGAATATTATTGATTTGTAAATAAGATGAGATGTGAATTTGCTTAGTACAGTTAGCTGCAGTACAAAGCAAGATATAAAAAATGCAATACTTCACAAAACTTGATCTGAACAATTTTCTCACAGGTTCTTTATTTTCTTCTGAGATGCTCATATAGCTGTCAGACACTGTAATGTTACTGAGCAATGCAAACCAAAGAGAGCTATAATTATGTATGCCCCAAATAACAGTAAAAGATCAATATCACATCCTGCTTGAGTGTTATAATATTCAACATCACAACTATTGCTGAAAGAGGTAGAAAGGTGTTATATTCAGCCTTATCTTTGTCCTCTTTCTCACAAAGTAAGAGGTAAAAAACAAGCCCATAAGAATAGGAATGTTTAATTAAGTGAAAGAAAAATCTTGTGAACAGCGAAATGCTCAACTCACAAAAGAAGGAAAGCGTATCTAGCATTTTGCTTCATCAAACTTATGAAAGTCATTATTGGGGGTTAGATTAATTTTAAAGCAGTCAGCTTTTAAATTAGAAAGCACTTACACCAAGACTACCATTGTAAGGAAGGAGAATTTGTCAAAATATGTCATCTCTATGGTTGCTTTCAGCTTTTGCAGTGGTGTTTTACCTACCATACTGTACTCATCACCATTTACAAACTAACTCCATGTCTTCTGAGTTACTTTTGGGAATGCGTTGCAAAGTTATTTTGTTGTAAGTCAGGATATTTGACTCCCTTTCGGTCTGTGGACTGTAAAAAGAAATCGCAGGCAAAGGGAGCCATCTGCTAAGTTTATGCTTTCATAAACAGGCTTGATTTTCTGCAAGTACTTGCAAATCTCCCAGTTTTTCAATACCTCATAGACTACCTGTTGAAAATCACCATATAGGTGAATAAATGCATATAAATTCCTTCTGAAGCTGCAAATTTGACCCTTCATATTCTCTGCTTATTTCTGCCAATATTGGTTTTTTTTCCACTCATGTATTTAGCAGGACTGAGTATAGCAATTATCTCTATAGCAAATCTATATCTCTGCTTCTGCCAGGGCTGCTGAGAAGGAACTGGATACCTGATCTTATTGACAGGTGTTAGTTTTGTGTCAGGGAAGCTCCATGAGGACAACTGAGATTAAGCTCCTTTTGTATTACATAAATGGTACAAAGGAGCTATGGGCAACATATGATGGATGCTATGGTTATACACTGATTCTAACGCAACCAAAACCAAATCACAACACATAATTATGCTGTGACATTATCACATCTTCATTGCTTTGATTACTATATAGCCTGGTCTGGTCCTTTGCCTCTTTCATTTCCAGAAAAGCCCTGGGGTGAAGGAAAGGTAACACACTTGTGGAGAAATAGGAAATGTGTGGGTCATGGTGAAGAAGTCACAGTGGCTAGAGAAACTGTTCCTGTCTTCTGTGGGTCTGGGGAAGAGAGAAATGGATCCCTGAGCCCCAGAGCTGTTTCAGACTACATCTTCCAAAACAAGGATTCCATTCCGATTGCTGTTGTCTCAGGACTATTCTATTAGAATTTTTTGGTATTGTTTTAAAGAGTTCACCTAAAGCTGGGCAAGTTGAGAACATTCTGTCCAAGAATAGGTCCCAAAACTCTCTTAAACCACCTGCAGTCAGATATGTAGCAGGCAATAATAAGGAAAAAAACCCACTCCCACCCATGTTTCCCAACATGTTAGTGACTACTTGCCTAGCACTTCAAAGCACGGGAAATCTTTATGCTATTGTGACATTTCAATGTATTTTTTAACAGAATAGATGCATATTTGTCTCCTATCAGAAAAACAAAAAATTCAAAAAAGGGGTGTCATCTTGAAATATTGAGTATGATTCCCTGATGTTACAGTAGCATGCTGAGCCCTCAAAAGAAGACTGAGGATATGAGCATGTGGAATGACCATGTTTATCAAGCAATTACAATTAAGTCAAGCACTGTGTGAAGGAGTTCCTGCAAAAGCTCTCCTCTGTTCCCTGAGCTTCTGCCTTCTGATCCTTTTTGCAGGTAGTATTCAGATCGCTTTCTAATAGTAATATAAAATTATATATTCTTAGTTTATTAAATGTCTTATAATAAGCTTGCTTATGGTCTCAGTTTGGTAATGTCATATGGTATTTGATGGTCTCTCCTTCTCAGACACAAGAAAAGGAAAAATATCTCTATCATGTATGACTCTCATGAATTTCATTCATGGAAATTTCCATGAATTTACTTTCTCTTTTTTAAAGCCTTAACCTGCTCTTATGTTTTTATTCTGTTTACTTCTTGTTTGTTTCCTCTTCTTTTGTCTTCCTAAATCTTTCTTTTATATGTCATTCTCTCGACTCCTCTACTTTACCTATTTGAAGCCAAAACCAGCAGGAGTCCTCCTGCTTCATCCTACTCATTCCTGGTTTTGACCTTGCGTATAACTCAAAATATATTGAGTCTCTCATGCACAAATACAAGATCCAGTCTGGGTTAGTCAACATGTAGCTAGATCCCAGATGCTGCAAATAGCAACATGAACAAGATCACAGGTCATGCATTTTCACGGTGTGCTACTGAATTGAGATTCTGTGATGCTGATATGAGACCAGTTAACAGCGCTAATAAACCCTTAGTTCTATAGCAGCTACTGTTTTTCTCATTGTCCTGAAAAATGATTTATTGTATAATCCTGGTACCTCCATGCATACACATATGTGCACGCACATGTACGCACACAAAAGAAATTAAAAGCTTGGGACATGCTGCTGCATGTCCCCTTGACCTGACATACAGCCCTAGAAGTTACATGGATATAATCTGGGAGGTGAGGGAAGGGCATCATGATTTGAGGCCTAGGGATTGTGACTGCTGCATGAAGGAATTCAAAGGGTTTATCAGGTGGCCTCAGATGTGCCTCAGGACTGCCTTCATCTGGAGCTGAGGCTTTTTACTCAGAGTGCAGGGGTCCTCTCCTGAGCTCGACCCCACAAACTTTATTTCTGAGAGGAGATCAGTCTTTTAAAGAACAGCATTGCCCAACTTCTATGTGAACAGATCACCTGCGAGAGGCTGGTGTTAAAACCCACACTAGTGATCAAAGGGAGTGTCCTTACCCAAGGCTATAAAAAAGGGTGGACAGGGCGGACTCTGACTGCTGAAGCTGAAGCACTCAAAGGAAATAAGTTATTTCAGGGGAAAAAAAAAAAGATAAATATGAACAATTATATATGGCCGGTGGTGAGAGAACTTATCTGCAAATAGGCAGATGGGAGTTCCAGCCCCTATTCTTACCACATTCTTCATTTTTATGCAGAATAACCTGTGCCATAGTGCCACCACCTCCAGGAAAGCTAAGTTTTCCATAGTTTACTTCCTTCAAACATTATTTTCAGGGTGCCCGTCCAGAAAACTAGATATGTAGTTCAAATCCTTTAGGCAGGAGGACAAAGGTCTGTCTTGCCCTTAGTAAATTGAATAACCATTTTTCTACGCAGCAGCTGTAAGTGCTTTTTTCAACATTAGTGTGCCATCCATCTACACATATTCCAGGAACACCTAGATATACTCCAAGTACATGCATCAGGTAAAATTTAATCAGAAAGACAGGAAAATATATAATTCTTTGATCCCTTGTGGAATTAGATGACAGAAGGTGAACACAATGTACTTCTGCATGTGCACGATGGGCCACCTTCAAAATACAAATTTGAGCACTGAGTTCAATGCAACCAAGCAACAAGTAGATTATATTTCATAATTTTAATCCTAAACTGTGCCTGAGTCTTTCTGTAGGCAACCAAGTCTTTCACTGTAGCTGTCTGTAACTCAATATTTAAATATACATATTTCTTGTAAGAAATAGATCTTGTTAAATGTATTCTCCTGAAATAGGTGGATGTCAGGAGGTTAGAATTGGCATTTTCTACAAGAATACATGCATTCCTTCAGAATGCTGAAAGCATTGACAGAAAGCAGCAGGCAGCAGGGTTATCCTGCTTATTGCCCTGGCAGGCAGATGGCTTGCTTGGCTGACCAGCTCCCAGCCTGTCCTGCTGGTCAGCAGGGGAGACTACCAGTGTATTAGCTTGCCAGGTTTTTGGCTGCCTGACTGGCAGATGGACTTGCAAGCTGCCTGGCTGGCTTCCTGCCTAGCCCTCCTTTTGCCTGCTGGCTGATTTACCTGCTGTCCAGCTCCCCAGCTGCCTGGCAAGCTGCCCAGTTTGCCTGATCGTGGGTGAGGTTATGGGCCCAAATTGGTTTGTTCTGCAAAGCAGGAGACTGCAGTGTCGGTGTTTTGTTCATATCCAATCTGGAATGTCCCATGAAGCAGAAATTCCCATCCCAGCAAGCTTTAGTAATCCGTTTACAACACTTACCCATGTATTCTGTGCTGGCAATTATGAGTTCTTCAGACTGAACACCTCGCTGGAATTGTTTGCATAACATTTGCCTGACTTGTCTTAACTCTTCAGGTTGTTTTTTACAGATTTTCTCTAGCAGAGTCAGAAAAGATTTTTAGACAGGCTCGCAATGTCATATTAATCACTGTCTCTATTTCCACTGAATTAAGATAAATCAAAGCCAAAAAGTACAAATGAACTCATGAAAAATTATAAGAATGACAATACTGGATCTGTGGCCAATATCTGTGGATTGAACTTTTTCTTACTTACAAAAAACAAAGAAAAAAACTTCTATTTGTCCTAAAGATGGCAGGAGTCTGCCTTTTCTCAGAATGCCATACCTTTAATAGTTCCAATTTCAGTTTAATCACACTGTCTTAAAGATTTCACTCTGCTTAAATAATGAAAAAAGGTGTTATAAAAATTGCATGAAATCAGCTTGCCCCCAGGACAGGTTCTGTTGGATGTAATTACATATGCTTCAACAACTGGAGCAATGTGTTGTATGAAAGGCTTTTAAGGTGACAGAAGTTAATTGTGCAGGTTTTAAGTAAAAAGAAAATGGAAGGCAATGATCAACACCCTGAGAAGAAGCTGTTTGATTTTATAAAACTCAAGACAGTAAGTGTGTTATTAAATTTTAAATGGACAGAAAACAGTGGTAAACAGGGGATACATTTTATCCTATAGGAGAACTAAAAAAGAGACTCTCACCTGCATGAAAAGTATTGCACTCCAAGAAAGCCCATCAGATATAAAGTTCTTTATGGTATACCTACATCTAAAATACGACAGCTGCCTATAAAGCAGGCTGTGATATTTCCCTAGTGACACTGGTCTACAAGGCAGTACAATA
Organism: Coracopsis vasa; assembly: GCA_026283785.1. NCBI lineage: Eukaryota > Metazoa > Chordata > Aves > Psittaciformes > Psittacidae > Coracopsis > Coracopsis vasa. Next base: position 33,888 of record JANHGB010060020.1, read on the forward strand.
AGAAATATCACTTTTTTCCGTCAATACTGGTAATGACAGTAGATCAGAATTGAAGTGTAAGGCCATGAAAAAACATTCAGACTTCTTTTTCAGCTGAAATACATACAGTTTTTTGAAAGGGTCCTCTGGGTGGCATTTCTCTAATGAAGAGTGAACTTGCTTTCCTAAGCTGTGTCAGATTGTCACAAAGAAGACAAAAGGACTGTGCACGCATGTAAGTGGTTTATTAAAATTAAAAAATAAATAAGTCAAAGACCCAATAAATGCTCTCATCGGCTTATACTCTGCCTATGCTATAGCTGTGCTTTATAATATTGAATACTTTGTGCATAATAAGTCCTGTTCTAGTTCCTGATTAATACATTTTCATTTCATATTGACTTTCAGATATTTGGTTATCAGGTCTCCCATTATGCCGGAGTCACTAGAATCACAACAGGTTTTTTTATTAAACATGATTTCTTGAGTTACAGTTCTTGTTCAAGGATATTGCTACCAGTACATTAATTGCTAGTAATAAATTAATTATATTGCATTGAAATGCTTTATAAAATAGAGGCACACTCAAGGAGTGAAAGTTTATTGTTGAATTTTAATGTTAGATTCAAATATATCAACTTTACTGCTTATTCTTTCCTGCTCTATGGCCACTTGATTTTGATTAACTGGAAGCATGCTTAAGAAACTCTTACAGTGTGCTTAAAAAACCAGAAATATTTCACATGAGAGAATACAAAGAACAGTATGTCATTCACCCACAAATCTACCTGACAGTCATTAACAAATATTTAATATTATTTCTTATAAAAGGTTCTTAATTCTTAGCTGTTCTCCCTGGGGAGCTCTGGCTGCTCTAAGACTTAATTTTTTTTAAAGACTAATTCTTTTTTCTAGTTTTAATTTTTTCCTGTTTTCTTGTTACCTGTGTTACTGTAAATAAATCTCATAATTTGCTTTCTTCATTAGTGTACACAGTGTGCGTCAGTCTAGTCCCTAGAGACAAAGAAAAGATGAGTAAAGGTGCTAATGCTCAGCTCCTGAGAAAAAGTACTCCTAGGCAGGAACAGCAGCCTGCCTTTAGTCATGGCCAGAACTTCACAGCTCAGGTAAAGCAATACTCCTAGAGGCCCATGACTGCCAGGCACTGGAGAGGAAGTGTCCATTACAATATTGATTTTTGGTACTTAAATTCTTCTTATGTCCTTTTTTAGGAATACAAAGTGATTTAGTGCCTTAAAGATGCTCCTCCCAGTAACTGACTGAAAAGCTCTGCTCCTTCCACTCCTTGCATAGCTTGACCCTGAAATTCTTTCCATTTGGCTGGATGCTCAATGATTTACTGTTTGATTGTTTGTTTGTTTGTTTAAATCGCAGTTCCTCTCCCATCCTTGCCTTGACAAGATGAGGGATTTATGCTCATCCAATTAGTTTCTATGCACAACTGTTATCCAAATCCAAGTAAATAAAATACCAGAAAGTTGAGAAAGTTGCTATAGTACAGTATTTGAGGTTGAAGGGGGAAGAATGGTTTATATTTTTGCTAGAGCTTGCAGTCAAGCAGATTAAAGAATAAAGGATCCAATTTTATAAAGACTGGATACTTTTCATTAAGATGAACAGCTCTGTGGAGTTGTGCCCATGGATTCAGTTTTATAACCTATTATGCAAATGTTATATCCCTAGACTAAACTTAGATGTAAATAGCATCCTGGAGAGCATCCTCTCCAAGATCTATGAAAGATACAGCATGATATTTGTTCAGTACCTCTGAGAACTACCTTATAGCTCCACAAAGTACACATGCATTTTGCATTTTTCATGTTTTGTCCCGATCTTTGGGAATATTCACAATTAAAATGGAAACCACTTTAATAAAAAACTACAATTTCAACTGTAACAAAGCGCTAGTGAAGAGAAGTTGATTATACCAGTGATATAATGATTATACCTACAGGTCTTGCTTAGCAATTTATGTCTCAGTAAATAGACTCATAGCTACAATTCTAACTCATTTTTTCAGTAATCATAAGTGTGTTTTAACATAGCATTTACAGTTGATCTATGGCTTCTAAATGGAGATGTCATGACTGCCATATCAGTTCAATGGCTTGTTTGTCTGATATTTTGTTTAATTTTTCTTTCCTTCCCTAATACAATACAATTTTTCATGAACTTTTGGCTACCATAATAATTTGGTGGTTCCTTCAGCCCACTCTTTGCTTGCAGACTTTTAATTGCACCAAATGAAGCAGTGTGGGAGTAGAAAAGGAAAGTTATTAAACAATGAAAAAGCCCAGAGTAAGGTGCTCCAACCAAATACATTTTATAAATCGTTGATGTTTATTATGACAGCACAGTTAGTCACCAACTTGCTATGTTGGTGTGATGCTATGCAAAAATGCAGGGACACAGTGATATTTTCTCTCTTCACTGACTAAAAGGCAAAAATTAAACCCCCTTGGACAAAATGTCCCTAACAAACATAGTGTTGACATTAAAATATGACAGGATGACAGGCCCAATGGTGAAGAAAAGTTGAATCACTCTTACTGCATGAGACATGATGAAGGTAATGTATGAATAATACAGAGAAGGTTATGCTAGATAAAATAGCTTAATTCATCTTTGTCAGTTTATGTGTAACATGCATATTGATTCAGTTCTACGTTCTTAAAAGCTGGTATTTGAATCCGTTGAAAATATGCTAGATCAATTGGATCTATTCCAAGGATGTGGATTATCAGTAGCTTATCTAATATGCAAACACTTTCTTCACTTATGAGATCTATTCAGTACTTGACTTATGCTTCTTATAGAAGCTGTTTATGAATATTTAATAAGAAGTTTTCCATATTTTAGTCTGAAACGTGACAAATAATCACCTAACAGGTTTTCTTTATTTTAACTTCTTTTTTTGTTCTGTTTTGAAATACATCTGTAATAACTGTAAACTTTTATTTTGGTAGCCTTTTATTTGAAAACAGGAAAAACAATGCAAGTAGAAATATCATGGGCAAGCTATCTCCAAAAAATCTCTTTATTTACTTCCTTTATAACATGCTCTATCAATTTTACTTCACTGTAGTGACACTGGTGTTCATATATTTTACATACTGAAATATGCAGCACAGAAAAAATAAAGGTGCAGATATTATGCGTAGCCTGCAGCTAGTCTGAATAACCAGAACCTGCTTCTCAAAGCCCATATAAATTTAATCTGTACTGCAAACAAAATACAATGTGAAATCATACCAATATGGTTGCTGTTTCTGCACAAGCTTATGTGGAAATACATTTTTGTTCAGTTTGTTAGTAAAGAATTATCACAGTATATCTTCAGTTCTATGTGCAACTGAGAAATCCAGATACGAGGAAATAAAATCTCTCTTAACTCAGACGAAAAGAATTTATTTGCAGTTAGTGACAAGTAGTAGCTGGAAAAAAAAAAAAAGCATAAGGAAAAGCAAGGAAACGTAAGAAAAAGAGTAGCTATGTCAGATATATGCTTTTCTTAATGATAACTTTTGCATTTCTGGTGGACTGGTGGACACTGAAATCTTATGGAAACACAGTCTTCTTTCTTCTAAAAATATAAAGAGAAATGTAACAAAATGGGTATATTTTCATTAAATATGGGTGAAAACAAAATGGGTATATTTTCATTAAATACGGGTGAATTTCTTTAGCCAATAATTTAGTTATTTCACTTCAGCACCTACAAAGCACTAGGGCATTCCAAAGTCATTAAGCTGATTTTGTTCTCTGTCTCAATTAGTACTGAAGAAATTTATGCCAACTGGAACAGCTTTGACAGGGAAGATTGACCAAGTACCACCTGATGGTTTGCTGTCCTGAACTGTGCTAATACTTCTGCATATTCCTGCTGACATTCAGCAAGAAAGGGAGGATTTGAAGTTTAGTATCACAGTGTTAAAGAAATAAAAATCAGGTTTTGCCTTTTCTAGACAAGAAGACCCTGATCTGTACTAATAATATTAAAAAATAAAGTCTTTTACTCCAGACATCTTCAATGTATTTATAATATGTAAAAGACTGTCCTTTTGTTTCTCCTTTGAGGCAGAAACTCAGAAAAATAGGGGAGCTTTGGAAAAACAACAACCTTTTAGAAGTTTAGCTCTGCATCGTTTTCCTTCACTTTAAACAAACCATCTTTGCTCTACCTTCTATATCTCAGCTAATCAGCTGGTTTCTAGAAAACAAAATTAAATCAGTCAATGGTTTCTTACTTCTTGTCTATGACATGGTAATGCTAATAAACCCTAAAGGCTGTATCCTGACATTCATTTAATGAAACCCTTTCTCCCCTCCCATTTTTTCATTCTAGCCTAATGCTAAATGCTCACTAGACCTTTAGATGGATTTTATTCTTTTCATGGCTAAAACAAAATACAACATACAACATTTCTGTTCCTGTTCTGTGCATTCATGTTGTCATCCTCTCTTCTTCAGTCCTTAGCAAAACCCATGATGGGAAAATAATAAATAGATTGATAAATTGTTTTGATTAGATCTTTCAGACCTCTATTTCTAGCTTCTATTATTACAAAAGGCCTGTCCAGTTTAGAGCATAAGAGAAAAAATGTATTATATAGTGTATATTCCTTTAGTGTGAGAGCTGTTGAGAATTTAATAGTATATGCCTGAAAATAATCCACTGAATAAATTAGTTCAAACATTAGTGTGTTCACTTGGAGCAGAAATCCCATCTTAGTCTTGAGAAACTATTCCAGAGGAAATTTCAGTTGAAACCAACATCATTAGTTTTCACAAAATCACCAATTTTTAACCAAATCCTTTTTCACAGCTGTCAGTAGTGAGAATTAATTCAGAATGAGTAATAGATGGATGCACAGAAGTTAAGCTCTCTAAGCTCTAAAAAAAAGAAAAATTCTGGAAACTTGACAAAGCCCTTAGAGTACTTCAGAACTGCTCCAACATGGGCACATTTATCCAGGGTAAGATGATCATTCTCTTCAATGTGGCCTTTCCTATTCACAGAAAGCTTTTTCACTCGTGCCAGCTTCCCTGATGCAGACTACTCCAGGCTTCACCTCTTCATTTCTGTCTATAACTTCCAATGCTACAGTTATGGATGCCATATCAGCCCCTAAGAGAGAAATTAAAGGCTAAGTGTTGCAAAGTCTATGTTGCAAGCGCCTCACAACTTGTTTGATTTCCATGACCTGGCTTCATTTAGAATGGGCATATTTTGTGAGGCAAAGAGAAAGGACTTAGGATGCTCCAGCTGCTCTGTAGGCAGTGCTGGTGTGGAGCAGGTGCACCCTGCGCTCCCTGTCACAAGGAAAGAGAAGATGTGCTGCTGTATTCAGACTCTAGCACTGTACATTCCAGCAGTAAGGATCATTTTCATCAGTGGAGTCTTCTCCATTTGCATTGCATCATTTATTCTCAATAGAATGCAGATAACCTTCTCAAGCTGTCGAAGGAAGGTATAAATCTATGAGTGTTTTGGTGTAAGAATGATTGAAAATCATTTAATTATGCTGTTTGAAACAGTCTCCACAGTATGAGCCTCCCTGCAATCAGCACAGTAGGAATAGTTTCCTCTGAAATGAATATCTTAAAATTCAGAATATAAAAATCAGTGTCAAGCAACCACTAATATAGAACCTATTATGTGACTAAGGCTGCCAATGCCTGCCCTGCTACACCAGAGAAATCAGGCATTTCTTATGACAAAAGATAAAGTTTATGAGAGAGAGAGTGCTCAGTCTTGGGTTATATTGATCTTCAGTGGCAACACATAGCTGTCTCCAATATTTCCAGTTTTCAGGCTGCAGCCTGAGAGTATGTCAGAAGTTGATATTTTTTACAATCAATTCACCACTACTGAGTTTTTCCCAGGACCAAACATTTAATTTGTAATTTGAAGTAAGAGTCTTATTTTGGTGCTTAAATAGAATCCTGTGTGATGGGGCTAGAGTACTAATAGACATATCTATCCATATCCGCATCAGTCTGCATAACAAATATTGTTTGAGGATG
>JANHGB010060027.1:0-23188 GCA_026283785.1 Coracopsis vasa
ATGCCAGCCCCATCTTCTACCTCCATTTCACCTCCCACCCATGCCAAATTGCTGTCAGTAATTAACCCAGACGTTCACTCTGCTTTCCCATGAGTGACCTGTACTTCTAGCGCCTTCCTGCCAAATGATCTGAGTACTCCATCTTCAAAAATGCAGTTAATACACCTGAAAACAGTCCATGATCATCTGCTACACAAAGCATGCCAGCATCACTCCTCTCTATAGGCCCATGCTGGCTGGATACATTCTCAAATATCTGCTTACTTTCGAGCTCCAAGGCCTGCCAAGGTAGCTTGTGTATCTGAGTTGGCCAAACACTAGGTCATGCCACTCAGGCTCCTTGTCACTTTTATAGCTACTTATTTTCCTTATAGTTTCATCCTTTCTACTTATTATCTTAACACTGGAGGTGTGCTGCAGGTTTTGGATTCATATTCACATCTGAGAGGGAAAGGCTTCTGTATGTGAATAGTAGTTTAACTCCCCATGGGTGGAAAGGGAAGCTTTCAGAGAGGATTGGGTTTACAGCGAGGGACAGATATGCTTTGATTTGCATTATGATCAACTACTCTGTATCAGATGAAGTAAATTACATGTTAGACAATTAAATGCAGTAGGGATTTTAAGAATGAAATTTTCACATTCTCAGACTGAACACTCAGATTTCTTGCCTGGGAAGAAATGAGATGACCAATGCAATTTGGGCACACTGTTTTTGCCTCTAACACAAAATGAACATCACTAATGTGCTGGCTTAGGTGCATTTACCTCCACATTTTCCCAGCAGCTCAGAACATGAACGCAGCCCAGATACAGACAGCGCTATGCAGGAGGTAGCATGCCATTTTTTGCTGACTGCTCTTTAGATCTCCATTCTGCAAAGGGCTGAGTGCTCTCAAGTCTCCATCTAGCCAATGAGAAGTGAAGTTGTTTAACGTGTTAGACTGTATCTTACAAACTCTCTGCTATACAACTGCCTTGAGTGAATTCTGGCATTTTCCCTCCACATAACCAAAACGAGAAAATGTTGCCAGGACATGACTGAACTCAAGAGCTGCCAGAAGGAAGTTTGAGTGGCCTGAGTTCACAGCCTGGCTCTTGTGGGATAAGTCGGTACACGCAGCAGTGGTTGCATCTATTCTGTTAGTTCTAGTGCATTTCTTTTTCACCTGTGCCCCTCAGATTCACACTGCTGTCATCAACGTGGCTGCGGTGTGCAGTTGTCAGACTCTGAGGCTGAGAACAGTGTACAGGTGGGCTGAGCTGAATTTTTCATGATGCTGATATCAAACTGCTCTCACACGCTGACAGCTTTGTACGAAGAGGTCAGCAGACATTCAGACAATTGTAGGTTTCTTTCTTATTTCACTTTTTTCTTCTTAGCCAATCCCACTGGAGGACTGAGATCATCCGTGATAAACCCCAACACAGGGAAACAATGCACTTGCTGGGACCTTCTCTGTCTTGCAGAGTTACTTTTTAGCATATAGAATTCTCTTTTTCAGCACACTTCTCTTCTGGGATCCAACAACTGCAGATGAGGCAGCCAGTTCTGTTCTGCTCTTTGCTGGAAGAGAGAGATGTGGAAGGGAAGAGAAGGAAAGTGCTGTTTGCCACCAGCCCTTCTTCTGCTGGAGTAGAGGTGCTCTACAGGGCACCATTTTCTCCATGGGAAGAGAAGAGGAAAGAATGAAAAGTAAGGCACAGCAAGACCACATGAACAGCCCCAAACGGAGCATGAGATTAGTATCATGATATGGATATGTCATGATGGTGTGTATATATATATACATATATCTATCTAAAATCACAGTCCTACCACAGTATTCTTGTACCATCTTTACCACCAGCTTCTGTTCAGTCTCAGGATGTTGATACTCAGGTGCAGACGTAAGGCTTTGTAGGACACATGTACCCCTTTACCCAGCTCCTCAAAAGATTTAACCAGACCTCATATCCTTTGCTTTCCCAGCTTCTGCCTTCCCATGACAATGGAGAAAATGAAACATAGGAAATATTGACAAGTTACAGGATCTAGTAACTTACCCTTTAAAAGAATCATATTACTCAGAGGTGCTCTGTACATGTAGTCATTAGAGCCAATAACTTTAGCAACTGATTTCTCAACTGTGGCTCAAACTATTATCATTACTTTTAAACCCCAATGTACTGCGTGAATACCAAATGCATTTATTGGAGTTACTTGATGTCTCCCATTAACTGTGAAGAGAGCCTAAATTCACTGCCTTTGTCATAAATAAAGCCACTTATTTCACTGGAAATATCTGGCTTTTCATTCAATATGAAGCACTTAGATACAACCTCATGTGACCTTAAAGTCACTGCACTTTATCTCTCAGCATCATTAAAATAAGGAATAAGGTACTTATCTCTGCTTAAAAATGCAAAGGAAAATGATTCAGCCACATTATTGTTTCCTTTATAAAAATGATTTTGGGGTGAATTTAGGAATATCAAAATGCAAAACAATACTGCATTGAAACAGTAACAAGTTCCTTTACTTCTTTAAAAAGCCAAATTGCATGAATTCTCAGTCTTCCTTTCCCTCCCCTCACTTCTTTGCACTTAAAAAATGTCATTAACAAAACCAGTAACAGACTAAAGGGTGCAACCAGTCTATAAAGCTCAGAGGGGGTGAAAAATCGAATGTTGAAACTTTGCAAACAAGTTGCTCTGAGTCAATTTTCCTGCAGCTGAATCTATGCTCTTGTCTGTTCCCATTTCCCACAGGTACCTATGGAATTGGCAAAGCGAAGTTGCTCCTAAATAACTTGCTGGTATTCAGCATGTTGCTTTATTTCCTCTCCTATAACTGAGTTGTGCTGGTTTGACATTTTGATTCAGCATTGTAAAAAGAGCAGACTCAATTTACTGAAATTTCTGTCATTGATGCATTTAGGACAAAAAATACTGATTCAATTTTGCAGCACATCCATTAAGGGAAATGAATTTACCTTACATTTGTTTGCAGAACCAAGTAGTCATTCGTCAAGAACAAGAGGAACATCTCACTGCTCCCTGGAATAAGTCGTAGCTTTGGACAGGGATGGTTCTGACCTGAGGCCTCGTTTCCACAAGGTTTTTCTGGGTTTCCCAGATGGAGTCCTGTCCCATGGCTATTTGAAGGCCACCTGAAGAGCCATTTTGGTAGTCTCTTGGCCCCGAGTACATGAACATCTGAAGGGTTTCACACTGTGAAAGAAAAGGGAGAACAAAGAGGTAAATAATGGCAAAGGACCATGTTATTGCAAGGTGTTACCAGTGGAATCCAGATTACAGTAGTAAACATGGGAATTAACAACATATAATGTTCTTCAGGCAGCAGTCCACCTTCCCCTACTGCTTCCTTTTAATTCTGAGGGCAATTTTGCACACCCTGTCAGAATTGATACCGATTTTGCCTGAATGAGGGCTCTGGATGCTCATGGCTGTCTCATCAACACCCCCCTGCCCCTGTGCACAAGTCCACCCACAGCCTAAAGAATCCATTTCCTCCCAAAACCTCTAGGTGACACTGCTTGACCTGGCTGTTGTAATGCTCAGCACAGTTGATGGAGCAGAGGAAAAACATTATGGTCCTTAATACCCTACTGCTACCAGCTTCTTTTTAACACGGAGGAAAGGGAAGCTGTGGTTTTGTAAGAAACTTCAGCTAGAGTATCCTGAAACATCATCTGCAAAAAAAAGGGGCTTATATGCAGCTCTTTGTACTTACACTGTTTCCACGAATCAATTTCAACACTTTGTGCTGCTGTTGCCATCAAAATGTACTCTTCTGTACATAAAGGAAGGCTCTTCAGGCTCTTCAAGTTTTTTAATGCTTTGTGTTGCTGTTGCCATCAAAATGTTCTCTTCTGCATATAAAGCAAAGATCTTCAACAGTTTTTCTAAAGGATGCAGATTGGAAAAAGCAGAGGAATAATGGAGAAGCCAAAAAAGATGTTTCTAAGTGGCAAGTGTATAACATACCTAAAATTGAAATTTGATTACATTGGACTTCTGGATTCAGAGATATCTGGATGGATTCTTCCCATACAAAGGCATCTTACACAGATGTGCTCTACAGACACACACACATAAATATAAATTAGTTATCTCTACCTCTAGACCACACTCTCATGATCACTAAGGAACAACAGAATGACAGAAAAGGGAAGCTAAGTGCAATAATCCTGTTGACCACTAGAAGAATAATGTTGACCACCTGCTTCCACTGCTCAACTCCAGAAACAAATGGTGGTGGGAACTCAGACACATCCTTGTGTTGATGGTTCCTCAGATCAGGTTATCAGTTTTTTCAGTTTCTCGTTGTAGCAGAGATCTCTTTTTTTTGAACCAGAAATAGCTTCATATGGCTGGGAACTGACTCTCTCGAAACTTGTCCATTGCAAAATTAGCTTGTCCTCTGCTTTTAGTGCAATATATTAATGGATCTTTATCCAGCTATCTAGTACCTGTTAAAATATAAAGTCTACTTAGGTTTCTTCCTAACTTTCTAAGCTTCCAAACAAATAGCTGAGAAAAGAACAAGCAGCTCTTCCACAGACACCTACAAATTGGCTACACCTCTGACCTTCTCCTGTAACAACTTCCAAATCTATTCAACAAAGTTTTGAATTCCCTACCTCAAATTAAGAGAGATGGGATTTGTGTGAGCTTCAGGCCAACAGGTGAAAACTTAAAAGCTTCTCATTTGTATTCCCAGGAAGTAGCTGGATCTTTATGCTTTTCCTACCTTGAAGAAAAGAACAATTGTGAGGCTCTCCAGCATTTGTCAGGTTAGGAAAGTAATTCAGACATTATTTTCATTCAGTGAAACTGACTTTTCTGTGGTCTTTCTTCCATAATTTAGAAATTGCAAAGGCCAAAGCTTTCAGGAATTATACTTAAATAATGATAATTAATTATTAAAGTCACTAAGTACTTGATTGATATTGTGGGATCATTGAGTAGGTATTTTCTGCTTAGACACAAAGTCAGTTTAAAGATTACAAGTAAATAGCCAGTTATTAATATTGAAATATCTAGGGAATGGTAGCGATGAGAATGGTAGAACACTCTGGATTGAGCTGCCACTTCTGCCAGTGTGACCCCAAAGACAGACCCAGCCAGTCCGGTCCCAAACCAGGGGCTGCTGCTTGTGCTGCTTTGCTGGTATCTGTAAACGCACAGAGACAAAGCACACTTTCTATATCCCATAGGCCATGAGGCCTGTTGCATACACAATGCATCTCCCATTTTTATTTTGCCCTTATGATAGAAAAATTCTTCAACTTTGAAAACCAAAAAATGCTGATAGCAACTCCTCCGAGTTCAATCAGCTTCTGTATGGCTGATAGTAGCAGAACAGCCCTGAATTTGCTTCACTATGCTTATTTAAACAACTTAAGCTTAAAATGGTCCCAGGGCAAAAATTAGGGCTATGCCTAACAAGTACATTAAACCTTATTATGTCTATTAAGCCCAGGGAGCCACCCTTGTTGCAAGTGCACGTTAAGTTTGAAAGCAGTTATGGGCAGTGTATTGAATTCCCTAATCAAACCAGCGTGGGAGGTACTTTTTTTGTGACATTTAGAAACCCTCAATTACAAAATACTGAGCTAAAAGTGCAAAGAAATGGATTTTCCTAACATAGTACCAGAAAACAAACAGGCACTGGATGGAGGCAAAGAATTGGAAGCTTATTTTGCCTTCTGGTTTTACTTTTATTCTTTTACTTCAGTATCTTAAGATGCTCAAAATTAATAAAAAGCCCAATATTTGAGGGAAAAAGAATCTTGTCATTTGAGCAGTAAAGCATGTAGAAATTGCCCAAGCGACAAAAATCAAAGGTATTTTCATCTGCAACATACAAAACAGGACAGTATCTTTTATTACTTCATAATATCTTTCTTTAAAATGTAAAAATTACAAAAGTTCAAGTATTTATGAAGTTGAAAATACTTAATTCCTCTTCTTTCTCATCTGCTATGTCTTTTATTGGTTGTTTAAAATTAAGCATATGCTTCTGGAATAGGTATTTCAGGGCTGGGATCTTTAAAGGAAACCACATGGCAAAAATCATAAATCTCTCTGCCTTCTGCTCTTTGACAGTCCCAATCAAGGGAGTTACTGGGCTGGAAGATCAGGTTTATGTTTATTGTTATAAAAATATTTTCTTTGTGCATCCAAGGTGGTTCTAATTTTCTAGAAGCCCCAGTTTAGTGAGATAGTACATGCAAACAGTTATAGAAAGATCATATACCACATTCTCTATGTATTTTGGAGGCACTAATGTATTATTTCACACAAATAATGTGACTCAAGAGTATCTTAGACTGGAAGCACTTGAGGGTTTCTGATGCAGAATACCAAATAGCTGTAAAGAAGCATTATCACACACATTGCTGTCACTCCCAAATAGCAGATAATGATCTGGTCTTAAAACGTTCAAGTATAACCAGAGACAAAAGTGATGTGGTAGGTAAGTATTTGAAGGCTTCATCTGCAAATGGAGGGGATGATCTGCCTACAGCCTTAACAATAAATAGCATGGTTAAATATTTCAGAAATTCTTTTGATCACTGATCTTAAAAAACCCTCACAAGATAAAAAGACTTCTGGAGAAATAAAATGTGCAATTAGAGCACTTTGATTACCTGAAGAAATTCCAGCATTTACAAAGTAACGCTCCAAACAGGAATACTATTGGAAAATTGTTAACACTTGCTTCAAAATAAATATTCCAACATATTTTGATGTAGAACCTGCAAAACATTTGTGGATGTTCATTTGAACTCATTTCACTGTTTACTGTTTCCAATGAAAACAGATACTGAAATCAAAAACTTCCCTACAAAACTTCACTACTTTGTTGGAAAATTCTTCCATCAACATAATTTTAGGTTCCATGAGAATCTTTTGAGGAAACAAAGGTGAGGGACAACAATACATTAAGAATACAACACCACAAATACCAGATTTTATTGAGGTACTACATTCATATCTGTTGGTGCACCGAACGATTACATTTGGCTAAAAGACAATCATATTCACAATGTGCAGACACCACATGAAGATGGCATACAGGGAAAGCTTAAAACAAAACTTGGTCAACATGGTGTGCCAGATTCTGCTCTGGTTGACAATTGTGTTACCTCACTGGAACTGCACATGGTAAAGACAACAATTTGCATGAAAATGATAAGCGGCAGGAGCTGGTGTGTGCAAATCAAAGTTTACTACTTCTCAGTACAGTAACCACACACAAATACATATCCTGGCACAGCTTTAGATTGGCCTCTGTTTATCAGCAGTGGTTGTAACAGCCAGGAAACTCCTCTGGAGGAGTGAGTCAGGCTCTTGTGGCTTACAGTCACAGTCCATCCTTGTGGCTCAGGAAATCTCTTGAAGCCACTTGGCTTTGTCAATAGCTTGTTTTGGTGGTGGCCTTGTGAAGGATGCAGGTCTCTATCTGCAAAATACCAACCAGAGTTAAGAATTAGCCTGAACAGAAGACGACTTTTTAACTGCTGCACAGCAGAATTGTTAAGGAGATCCTGCAAACAAATCCAGAACAAACCACACAGTTCAATCTGTTTCACTGGCATCACTTCTTTCCAAGCATCTCATTACTTTATCATGTGAAAAACTGCACCTTTGAAGGGCATCACTACACCTATGAAACACTAAATGGCTCCCCTGTGGATGTATGTGGACGGGTAGATCTGCTGCTGTTTCTCCTCTGTGAAAGCAAGGATTTCACCTTACATGGTACAATGGTGCTAGAACAAAACAAAACAAAGGCTTAGCAGATGAAGAGTGTCTTTCACCTAACATTTCTGTGCCTCCTAGAATATATATCATTAATATCTACATTATTCCACACATTTCTTTTTTTTTTATGATAGACATACAATGTGTGCCTTTAATCTTGAAGGATACCAAAATATATTCCAGATTACACTTGAAGGATTTCTATACAAAGAAATCACTCCATTGCTCATTAAACCAGGATTGATTCTGAGGTAAAGCACAACAGCTGTTGGTACAGCTGGGTTTAGAAGCAGATTGTCTGGATATGCAAAAAACAATGGACATGCACTGAAGTCTGGCCAGAAAATCTCAGCAAATTCAGCTACTGACGGAAGTCTGAAGTGTGAAATCTTGGATTTCAAGGCAGATGGCAACTAGCAGAAAACAGCATCACAACCAGTAAAGAACATCACTTCCAATGCCAGTTCATTGAGAGGAATGATGCTTATCCAAGTTACCAGTGATACACTTCTGTAGATTCTAGATCTTACTCTGCTTAAGGTGCTGGGGATAGTTATACATTCCTGACCAACCTAAATAAAAACATACAAGACATACATATAAACTTAGATTTGTACCTTCCTCAGTATTGCCATCAGGTTGACAGCAGGCTCAGTATGAATCAGCAGCATGCCCTGGCAGTGAAGAGAGCAAACCACATCCTGAGCTGTGTTAAACACAGTATCACCAGCCAGGCAAGAGGTGATCATCCTTCTGTATTTAGACTTGGTGCAGCCTCACCTTCAGTACTGTGTGCAGGTCTTGCCCCCACAATTTAATAAGGACTAAGGTAACTGAGTGCGTCCAGAGGAGGGCAACAAAGTTGGTGAAAGGGCTGGAAGGTAAGTCCTGTGAGGAGTGGCTAAGGACCTTGGTCATGTCTAGTTTGGAGAAAAGGAGGCTGAGGGGCAACCTCATTGCTCTGTACACCTTTCTGAGGAAGTGATCTGTGAGGTGATCTACGAGGCTGCTGAGGCACTGACACAGGGTGCCCACAGAAGCTGTGGCTGCCCCATCCCTGGCAGTGCCCAAGGCCAGGTTGGATGGGGCTTGGAGCAACCTGCTGTAGTGGAAGGTGTCCCTGCCTATGGCAGGAGGCTGGAACTGGATGAGCTTTAAGGTCCCTTCCAAGACAAACCATTCTGTGATTTCATGATCCTATGACCTCTTCTTCTCAATATACAATAACATGATATCAGTGGGAATGGTTCAAAGCTGCACCATGGGAAGTTTAGTGTGGACATTAGGAAGCATTTCTTTACCGAGAGGGTGGTCAAGCACTGGAACAGGCTTCTTAGAGAGGTGGTCGATGCCCCAAGCCTGTCAGTGTTTAAGAGGTATTTTAACAATGCCCTTAATGCTTTGCTTTAGCTTTTGGGCAGCCCTGCAGTGGTCAGGCAGTTGGACTAGATAATCGCTGTAGGTCCCTTCCAACTGAAATCGTCTACTCTATGTCTGCATACAGCATTTCTGCTTAAATACCATATCAGAAGGGAGCTCAGATGTCCCTATTATGGCCATCACTTTTTCTCCAGACTGGGGCCAGACCCACACACAGCCTGACACAGCATCCAAGACCCTCACTACTCACAGCAGCTTGACACACATTTCCTTCCCAGACCTGGACAGAGTCTAGCGAAAGCCAGGGGTTACTGGTGTGGCTTATGGGATCCCTGGGGCTAATTCACAGCCCCATACAAAGGCTGAAGAGATCCTTCAGTTTAACCTGTTCAAGATACCCTTGGAAGAAAGTCCCACAAGTTGCCTCCAGTACTACTACTGCCCTTACAGCTTGAAGATTTTCTATTACTAAATCTGGATCTACTTCAAAGTGAAATTCAGCACAGAACTTACCCTGCCTGCCACAGACATGAAGGATATTCACTGTCCTATTTTACATAACTGAACACTGTCACTCACCTTTTCTACACTTAAGCCTGTCCTGCCATTCAAAAGCCTTAATACTTTACCTCCGTTTTCTCTTTTCTCCAGTATATCAATACTTAAAAGCATTACTGACAGAGACACTGCCAGCACTAACTGGAATAAATTACTACCTTACATCCTATATACAGTTCCCCTCTTTGATATGTCAGACTAAAAGAGCCCAGAACATCAATACTCTGTGTATGGCATACTGTAAACCCCAAGATAGCTTTTCCCCCACACCACTTAGTTATTCTCCCTTAGGTATATTTGAGGATTTGATTTCTCCTTTTCAAATACAGCACTTTGCTTTTGTCTTTATTGTATTTCACCTTTTTGATTTCAGACCATATCTCCAGGGCACTGAGATAACTCTGAAAGGCAGTTTTACCCCCAAAGGCTTGCAACCCTTCCCAGGGTGGTGCCATCATAAATTTTATACATATGCTCTTTAGTCCTTCAGCCAAGCTCTTACTACTCAACTGGGATGGAGTACTGAGACATCCTCCCCTCTGAAAATGCGTTTGAGAATGAGCCACAGAAAACTTCTCTTTGACTGCCTTTTCATAAAGACCTGTAGTCTTTATGAACCACTTGTTCCCACTTACTCTGACAGGTAAAATTACCTTGACAAAGATAGAAATTAGACTGGTTTGTCATGATTTTCCTTCACGAGATCTGTGTTAGGTTTTTCTTTATGCGTAACTCAATTGTTTAATAATTTGATATATTACCACTCCAAGTTACAAGTGATGCCTCCAGCTGCCTCCTTCCTCTGTTTTACCTTTTCAAAGCTAAGAGTTGCATTTGCCCTTTTGCTGGAAAAAAAGATCATGCAAAGAGGCTTGAATTGTGCGCTGAGCTACATCAGCTGCAAGGGTGTAGGGGGTCCTCTTCCTCATTAAAACCCTGTGAATTTGGCAGAGGAAGTATGCATGTTAAATCAAATCTAATTGCCACATGGAGCTTTCTCACAGCAGTGGAAGGCTTGCAGCCACTGGTGGACTTTCTGGCTTATCACTGCACTGTGGCTCTCCATAACAGGTGAGGGCATGAAATCTTCAACAAGCAGACTACATGAAAAGCAGAGGATAGAAAACAGGTAGAGATCTGGAATTTCTACCAACACTTTATGGGATAATCTGCTGAAGTTCAGAAAAGATCTTTGCCTCCCATTTCATTTTCACAGAAAGTTCCCAGCTGTTTCATTCTTGATCTGGAAGCAAAAAGGCTCACAGGCTAAGGGCATAGTTTTCCTGATTTTAGCCTGAAAAGTCTCAAGTATTTTGAGTCTTCATGACAATACCAGCTTCATTTTGCCAACAGAAAATAACTGGATAATTCATCCACAAAAATAAGCTTCTCATTTTTTTGGTCTTTATAGATTATGTGCATTCAAACCCCTACAATAAAATCCTCTGCAACTGGCCTTGCAATTTCTCCCTGCAAGCAATAGTGCAGGCTACACTTCAAGGCACTCCATAAACATTAGTCTCTATGACATGGTGGAAGACAGGCAAGCTGAAGCATGAGGAAATGAAAGGCTCATGGCCTTGAGAAAGCAATGCCACATTCACAGACCTGAACTGAGGTCTCAGCTCAGCACTTAGCGCCTGCCTCAGATATTTTGGGATTTTCTCACCACAGACGGCTTTCTGACTGCAGGATCCTTTTTAGTCTTCCCATGGCATTTTTCTTCCACAAGCCATTTCATTTGCAACAGCAGTAAGAAAAAAATAGGTGTGGAGGTGGGTTAGAAGTTTCAAAATGAGTTTTTGTTACACTGAAGTATTTGCATGAGGACAAGCTGCCCAAACTAACCTATTATGCTGATAATAAAGAGTGCTTGAGAAAGATGCATTTGCACTTACAATGCACAGGGTAGCTTTCTTTTTAAGGGTACAAGAAAAAAGACATGAAGCAAGGAACTCTGACACATTTACTTTCCTGTTCATCTAACAACTGCTGAGGAAACAAGCCCACTTCTTTTTGCTTCCCCTGTGACAGACATTGCTGATGTACAGCTATTCTCACATTCTGTGGCTGTTTAGCCATGAGCTTTCACCCCCTACAGAAAGTAAAATGCACGTTTCATGCCATCTGAAGTCTTTTGCATTATTCATAAATTCCTCTTAAGTCTGAAGTAGAATTCACCTGTACTGGCATACATTTTAAATACTATTTTGCATGGTCTATGCTATAGGCAGTTTGATCTTCAAACATGATTTCAGCACAAAAATCAAGTCAGTATATGAAACTTCACTTTTTGCAAGATAACACTCTTCAGTTCTCTATCACACTTGACTCAGCACTTGTAGGTAGCATCCCCAGGAAGCAGGGGATGCTAAACTAAACGACCCACCAGACAGTTCACTGCTTTTACCCTTGGTCACACAGGAGCCTTTCTAGCAGTTCATCACTAAATTATTTGTTTCAAATTATAAGTTACAAGGGCTGCCTCCTTAATATGCTCTGGTACATCCAGGACAGCATCAGGGAAAGGCCAAAGGCAGCAAAAGAGGAATGTAATCTCTGGTGCACACAGCCATAATGGAATATTCATGTACGAGTAAATGAAGAGATTTCTCTGTGGAAGGACTGTGTTCAAGTCTCTGCAAATATTCCTGTGCAAGGTCAGCATCAGGGCAATGTATAAGGACTGTATGATACAGAATCATATATAAGGACTCAAATCATAGGCAGTTTGCTAGTGCATTTCAGAAACCTAAAAACCCACATAAAGGTTCCTGGCATTTTGAAAAATGCTGATCATATCTGCATCACCACATATAAAACAGATCAGAGGGTATACAAATACAACAGAGTAAGAGGAAAATAAATGTTCTCACTGTACCTATTTTCATGACACCATCAGAAGAATCCATCCAGTGCCTTTGTTTTTTTAACATATTGAACTCCCTCTGGTCTCACTGTCTGTAAAACAAAAGCATTTTTAGTAAAATTAACAGCATTATTCTTCCTTCAGCTGCATAGTAACATAGAGATGTACCAGAGAAAACACAGTTCCTGGAATCTTCCTTGACAGCTTTTAGAGGATGAGATAAACTAGAGCTATTCCGCTTTCCGTTCCTAACCCTCTGGGAGGCTGCAATTAATAACTTGTGTTAAAAAGGAATAAACATTAAGATCAAAACTAATGTAAGGTAGCAGTACTGTGGTATAAGGACTTATAGCAGGCAATCAGAGTGTCTCCTTAAAGGAATGGCAGAAAAATTTCCCACATTCAAGAAAATAGATCAGAAATCTCAAACTTTCATCCTGCTCCAAACACAATCAGTCACTATTGCTTTCACTGCACCTTCCATCCAATGACCCCAAAGCACTGCATGGGGGGAAGCTCACAATATGTCTTTGCATGAAAGAAGCGTCACCCTTGCTTTTAGAAAGATTAAAGGGAAAAATTGCAAATAAAGCAATTTTTAGTTAGGCATTTCACCTGTTGTCCAGGAAAATTTAAGTTCTGGCATCTCCCATCTTTTCAGTGTTGGATTTTGAAGCTCAGTAGTAGTTGAGTGTTGTTTTTCAGAGCACAACTTCAAAGGTTAAAATAAGTAACTTCATTAACATTCTACCAGGTGACTGACAGACACCTGCTTTCCTGCTCTGCTGCTCTCAACCCCATTAGCCCCATCCTTCTTCCACACCTTCCCAGGTGCACCCAGGCCCTTGAAGTTTCTACTTCATCTGCTGGCTCCAAAACTTCTCCTTGCTCCGCCTTCTCATCTAAGTCTCCTTATGGAGCTCATCAGTCTTCTCTCCATGCCTGGCTCCCTGTATTTCCCATTAGCCTTGAGTCCAACACTGTCTGATCTCATTTTCCAGTTTCCCACTGCTTGGGCAACATAGAGATTAAAGAGAAAGAAAGAGGAGAGAGAAGCATAAGCAGGCAGGGCACTTCTGTCCAAGGAAGCTTGTGGGGAAGGGATTACAAAAAGTTCCTATAACCAAAAGGGCTGAAGAGTTGAGAATTTTAGTATTTTCATTTAAAAAATAAAAAGAAACCAAGCAAATTAGGCAAAAGAATTACTTGGTTTTGAAGGGTTTCAAAAGCTACATTTTATTTTGTTTGAATTGAAAAAGACTGCAGTTTGGAATTTGATAGTTTGACATTTCAAAAACTCTGTAAAATAATATTTAAGCCAAGATCTTAGTTGAAACCAAGTCTTTTCAGTGAGTTAGTTCAGCTGTGATCAAAAGAAACCCAAAAAGCAAAACTATACAATTCCTAATCAGCTGTAAGAGGAAGGAAGCCTGGTTTTGAACTCTGTCTACATTTCATACCTAAATCAGCTTACAGAATCTATGGGTATCTTTGCAGTACAAAACCTGACTCAATGAGCTGCAAAAGCCTCACTGTTACAAGAAAGTTTAGGAAATGCAAAAGCTAACAAGTCCAATTTAAACATTTCCAGATTTAATCTTTCCTAGTGATAGAACTTTAAGCTAATGCTACCCTTCCACTAAATTTGAATTCCCAGCTCCAAAATAGGTAAGTTCCTCATTTCCTAATGGAAAAGAAATAACCTTTTTGGGCAGCTTGGATTTATTTTTCTTCTAACAGTTGAGCCCTTTTGGCTGATTTTCCCCATATACCAGTACCTGAGGCAGATGGCTGGCAAAGAAAAAGCCTAACTAGGGAAAATTTAAAGCCAGCTGCAGAAAGACCACATAGTGGACATTACTGATAAGCCTAGAAAGCAAAGCTATCAATGCATACTCCAAAACACAAGCACAGTGTCACTGAATTCAGACAGCAACTCTCTGGTTTCAGAACCAACAGTCAGATAACTACAGAGCTAAGCAGGAGAATGTGAGAGTTTGGTGCTTTTTCATCAAAATATCTGAATGTTTTGTATATTTGAAGAGTGTCCCACGAGGAATCTTAATTAAAGGGAGAAATAGGGACAGGAAAGTCATCTGGCTATTTTTTGAGCTGAGTTTTTCCTTATGAAATGAAACCATGAACTTTTGCATACTATGATGTCACTGCTGTGTAAGAACACAGAATTAATCTCTTCTATTAAAGAACATTTTTCCCCAGCACTTATGAGTAATTTAGAAGGCCACAGTTCTCTTCACATTCCAACCCAAAGGTCCCTACTGTCTGACTCTGAATGCATTAGAGAGGTCTTCCTGTGCTAAGCTTTAAAGGAAAATGTTAGTTACCATCATAAAATCTAATTTGCTATTCTCACTTCACAGTGGTATAGGACACCTCGCCCCAAAGGTCCTCCTGGACTAATTCTGGCTGACACACAGGGACAACTCAGAAAATGTGTTTACAAACTGTTTGGGTCACCAAGGGGGAAAGTCTCTATCTACCTTTTTACCTCTGGTGGCAAAACCCATTCTAAGGGGCCAGCAGAGGTGACCACTCCTCTCCCATCAGCTGCCTAGTCCAGAGAAGCACATGTGCAGCTCTTCCCAGAGCTGAGCAGCAGATATGCCTCTAGATTCTTTCTTTTCTGCCTGCTTATCTCTCCTCTCCTGACAATTATGCCATCTTGACTCAGTCCTCCTCATCTCCCCTAGATGCTCTAGCATTGTTCATTCAGCCTTAACAAAACACTTGCAATCTTGTGACTCCCTAGTTTCCTACATTTTAAAGGTGATAAACCTTTTGCATAAAGAGAAGGTTTTTTGGTTAGGAGGAGGACAAAGTGGATGACCAAATTCCCTTTCGCCTTGGGAAAGTCCATAAAGTTTGCATTCTCAAGGCTTGGATTTCTTTGGGGCCTTTGTTTACCAAGAAACAATTCTATAGTTCTCCAGCCTTCAAATGAGAGAAACAATGAAAAAATCCTTTCTCTCAGAAAGAGCTCACTGAGCAACTTGTATGATTACAAAGCAAGTTCACTATACTAAGAAAAAGTATGCTCCAATGACTCGAATATTCCCCTTGGTCTCAAAAAGCATGGCTCAATTCTCTGTACCACAAAATTTCTGTGTCAAGCAAGTCTTGACATATCATAAGCAAAAGGACAAAGGGCTTCTGGTTAGTTATGCCCTTTCAAAATTCCACTGGACATTAATGTCTGAACTGACACACAAAGCATTAAAAAATGACACTTCCCTTCAGTTATGTCTCTGTGAGATGGGGCTAATAGCATCTCCCTACTTCAGAAAGGTAGCTGTGAGGATAGAGCTAAAACTGAAGTACTTTGACACTTTAGAAAGGCAGACCATTATAACCCACAAGCCAAACCCTAGGTGAACCTCACGTCCTAAGGCAGAGTGCAAACAATAAACAAGCGATGTATAAAGAGCTGAAACGTGACCTGTAAAGGAGAGGATTTCATTTAAATACATACAGTACGTTGCTGCTTTTTATTGAGAAATAGTAGATCTGTTAAGAAACTAGACTATAAAGTCCTTGAGATATGGGATCTTCTCATTTGCCTGGACACAGTCTTGCACATAAGGGATCAACTCTACACTATGCTACTACAAATAGAAATGAGTAGAACTATTAACATTTAAGTAGTTCCTCCTCATCTACACCAGTGACTGAGCTCATTTTTCCTGAAATTCAAGTCAGATTAAAATGCTAATATTTACTAGGGCTAACAACATGCTTAGCTAACTGAGGAACCCCATATATAATATCTGTGTTGATGCCACTGAAAATCATTTGTTCAAGACTAAATAGAGGCAAATTCCAGGCAATGTAGGTTTTGAACTCAGAAGCTTTAACAAAGGCTGCACATCTGCTCTATTGGTAGATTTATGATCAATCTTGAAGTCATTTCTGTAAAAAAGTCAGCAATTCTATTTCTATATTTAGGAGATGTTGGATGAGCCCACAGAACAATGACCAACTTTGACTATTACATGAAGGAGGAAAGGCATACAATAATCAATTTCATGTTTAATGAAATACAAAGCTCCAACTGAGCTGATGTATTATCAGTGAAATTGAATAGAATAAAAAATATTGCTTTTATGAATGAGTGCTCTCTGAATGCTCCAAGGGGACAGATGATGCACAACACCTGATGTGTGACACAGCTTTCTTCTGAACAGCAGTATTATGCTAGCTTAGAAAAAGCAGGGCTGAGCTGAGTTCACAGTAAAAATGTATGGTCCTCAGGCCTAACATTTTTTGCAGCTTCTAAAAACTATTTCAATTTTTTTAATTCATTTTTATTGCCTATATATGATTATGCTCAAATCTCAGAAGAACTGAAAGAGGAAAAAAGAGGCTGCTTTTATTGTTCCCCAGGCCTGAAAGCAGCTAACCAGTCATCTTGTAAGACACTCAGCCCTTGCATGACTACCATGCAAAAGAAAACCCAGTATGATGAAGGGAAGCACTCAGGCTTGTCAATGAAATCCTTTAACATTTTCAAAGACTTCTCAACCCTGGCAAAGTGACTGGTTTTCAATTTCTGGCAACCCACCTCACCAACAGCTAAAGCTACCAGAATTTAGATGTAAAATAATTGTCATTCAGAGCAGCCAAATAAGCAGAATAATAAAAGTGAAAGAACACAGGATGAGAGCAGTCAAAACAGTGTTTAAATACAAAGCAAAGCAGGCTGAATAAAGCTTGAAACAGCACAGGTTTTGGAATAAGCAAAGATCTCTCAGCTTCCTGGAGTCATAACACCTGGAATCATGAGAGACAGGATGCCTACATGAACGCTGGGTCATCAGTGGGGAAGCTTGGGATGTTGTTCACCTCGTGGTAGGAAGAAAGGAATAATCTCTAATGCCCAAGCAGGATGTGGTTCTGCAGCAGGGTTCGAGTCTGTAGAGAAAGATGAAATCACTTGGCTGCAGTGGTGCATGAGCACCTGCCTCCTTCCCAGCTCCTTATACACCAAATATGTCTGGCATAAAAATACAAAGCGTGATAAAAACAGCACTACTGTCCTGGCAATGGATCAAGAGCTGATGTCATAACAGGAAAACCTGAGGGAAGAAGTTAAACAGCAACATATTCAAAAGCATAATGCCAGTTTATAATTAGAACATAACCATCTTGTAAAATATCACTAGGCATTTTGCTCATCCCACCCAAAAGTTTATTTAGGTTGCTCTACGTATCAGGTCTGATTTCCACTCTCTCCAGGATGGTGTGAAGTTTTCAATTTGCAGATTAGTAGCAGTTTGCTGAATGTGTGACTTCCACTTCAGCAGCTTGCTCAGCTTATACAGCTCCAAAGGAAGGCTTTGCATTTCCTGATGGTCCTGCAAAACACTTTTAGACCAAAGCCTGCATTCTTTGGAGAACAAGACACAGGAAGTTTGGTATGAAGTGGACTGTGTTAACTAGACACTCGAGAGGACTTGCTGCTGTATAATAGGCTATAACTGCAGTAACTCATTGCTCATTATTCCCCTTTTTCAACTTCCAAGGCCTAATTAAGTAGAACATTCCCTTTACTTCCTATAGCTTTACTGGATGTGGGAAGCCACGTTTAAACATTCAGGAAGTCCAAGACAAAGGGTGAAACTTTTTGCCATCAAAACTTGCAGTCAGATTCCACAAAGGTAGCGAAATATAGCAGCAGAACAGGTTTTCCCACACCAGTGCTGGCTACGTGCACTGCTCCTGCTGGTGTCTGCCAGTGCAGTTTGGGCACAAAGGTATGGATTACTGGGAATGAAGCAAAGAGTCTTAGATTTGGACTGGATCCTATGTCAGGAAGAAAAAAGAATGATCTCTCCCTGTTACAAGAAAATACACTTAAAATCTCTTTTGAGATTCTTATTCCTAGAATGAAATCACTACTGTATGTTTATGCACTCTTGACAGCAACTAACTTATTAGACCTCATCCTAATAAAGAGACTTATTTGTTGCACCCTTACTTAGTATTGTAAAGTTTTACTCTTCCTACTACTAAATAAATACACTGAGCTCGTGTTCATGTTTTTTATTTTCATTTGGCATACATTGCATTCAGAAGGTAAAACAGCAGGATAGCTTGTCTACATCTTGAGGTCCCCGTGAGAAATACACACTGCTGGATTCTGTTTAAACACAGAATAAGGCTTTATCTCTGCAGGAGATCATGTATGTCAATAACAACTCGTCTTACCTGCCATCTGTAAGCTTAAACCAGTATCCAGTTTGCTGCGTGGCTTCGTGCTGATAAACAAATAACAGAGAACACACACAGTGATGATAAAAGCAAAGAGGACCACTGCTGCTATCGACAGGCCCACCAGTGCTCCAACACTGAGAAGAGAGGAAAAACAAAGAAATTAAGTGCACAAACAGCTTGGGATACCCTTTAAAACAATGGTCAAGACCATACCTGGAGGTTGCTTGTACTCAGGCAGGGGAGTGGCTATGTATTTTACTGTACTCAGAAGTTTAAAGCTCAATATTTAAGTTGCATAAATTGCATTTCATTGTCCTCAGAAGGATCAATGTCATTAAACAGCAGTTGGATGTCTGGCCCTTGGTGACATTTCATGTTATCTATGCATAGTAATCCTGAGTCTGATTTAAGCTGTGTTTATGAAAATCAGAAATAACTTCATGCAGTAACTGGCATCAGTGAGATCAAGAACTTTTCCAATGCAGTGCATACTCCCAGATAAGCATGGTATTATATAAATTTCACGTGCACACACAAAGAGGGATTCCAGAGATCAGGCAGCCCATAGTCTCCTTTTTCTCAAACATCATAACTATTAAAGCTATATTTTAAGTCTGAAATGTCATTTTTATTGCAAGAAGAGCCTGTTAGAGCACTTTAAGCAAAGTACATGTTTGTCACAGACCTCTCACCAAGGCTGACATGCCTGCAAAAAATAGAATAAAAAGCATGCAAGCCACATTGTTCAGTTCTGTTAGGAGCTCTGTAGAGCAGGGTGCAGTACTGTGATCACTGTTGTGCCTTCATGCTAGGCATGCATTAAACCACCAAACAAGGCTGGAGAAGTTCTTCCATGATCTTTGTCAGCGTAAAAGGAAGACTAAATATTAATTAATTTACAGAGAACCTTAATTATTCAGGAGGCCAAACATACAGCTGTATATGTAGAATTTATCAAGATACTACTTCTGCAGGATAGAAGCTACTTTATACTTTTCCATAAACATTCAGTGAGACAGTATATGTATATACAGAAATCTCTTTAGTAATTTCCTTATTTCCAACCCTTCTTTTCCAACTGTAAAATTCTCATGATGAAATAAAGGACTGACTGCAATATAGTGTAGCTATCATTTACTAACCTCTCCTGGGCCATTTGATGCCTACAGTGTTCCAGTCCTTTTCCACAGCCCATGCCAAAGACCCTGATTTCTGGTGAAATTAAACAGCAGCCTTTTGGTCACAGATGAAGAAGAATCCAAGGACTAAGAATCCTTATATTATAACTCTGGTATATTTACAGTTTTGACAGATATAAAAAGGACAGAAGAGAGATGAATGTCATAAATTCTACAAACTCCATCCTCTAGTGATAAAAATGCTTTTATATATCACCGCTATCAGTGAGAAGTCAATTCTACTGTGGCCTTATAGGGTTATGAGAAGAACTGTGCCTTGGGATGTTTTCATTAATTTTACATTCAAGCTACTGCAAAGCTTCTCTACAAGCTCCCATAACACCAGTGGACAGATATGTCTATAGGGGAAACTCTTAAGATCAGCAGATATCAGTATGACTTTAAGATAACAATTCTCATCAGTTATTGGTCCGATCCATTAATGAAGTTTGTGCAACACTTAGCTCCTTGCATGACTAAAATGATTTGTTATCAGCAAAATGATTGGTTCTTGAAAGAATAACTTTACCCTTACACAGATCTTTCACGGTATTTATCATCTGCATGAACTAGAGTGTTCTTATATGTTTGTGTATATATGCACGTATTAAGCAAGTTTTTCCTTATCTTTTTTGGCTCAAACAAAACTTACAGGCAAGCAGTATTCTGCTCAATATGGAATTGAATATAACCTTACAGTCAGAGATGCCACCTAGGTTCTGGTCTTATTTTTCCATTTTCACTTAGAACACCTTGACTCTGATGGACAAAACTGAAGAAATACACTACAGGAGCCTGAGGTGAGCAGCCATTGAACCAAGAATGATCTCCAGAGCTGAATCTATTTGAGGAAGTAATACAAACCCAAAGGCTCTTCAGAAACAGGTATTTGTGCTTTTTTTGTCATGTCTGTACTAGTTCTATTTTAAGATTCCATTTAAATAACAGTCTGCAGTTCAGGACAAAAGAAGTTGCTCACCATTATCCAAACATTAAGCAGAGTCAGCTGTTCTAAAGCTGAATAGTTTAAGTACATATTAATGATTATACATTTTTGTTTGGGCATCTATTGTTCCTTAGTGGTAGCTCTCCTCCAGGCAGTTGTAGAATACAATACAGTTCTGCACTGTATAGCACACACATCTTCTGTATTACTACACAGCTTGTGTAAGATACTTTGTGAGTTACAAACAGCAAAGGTAAGAAAAGCAGTTCCTGAAGAACTCTACATTATTTCCTAGTACAGGTCAAGGACTTATGATCGGTTATATGGCACTAAGTATTTGTCATGCTCCGGCAGCAACGTGAAAAGATCTCACCCAAAACATAGAGATCAGCATCACAAAACCAAATACACCCCAGATCTCACTTTCTAAATCAATTGGAAATTAAGATTCAGTTTGTACTTACTGTTTTTAAACATCACATTTCAACACTAGATTGTTCTCAACATGCTGAGGCCATCAACCTCCTAAAATGTATTAGCAAGTCCTTTAAGGTTAATTTGGGGTTAAAGTTTGGGGGGTGGAGGGTTGCTGCTTAATTTAGAGAAATTAAGTATGTCTTCCACAGCTCTGAACACTCAAGTTTCTCAGCCAGAACATAACCTTTTTTTTTTCAATAGTTAAAACTGATATCAGAAACAAAATACTAAAATAAGTATGTTCTTTGGTCACTTTAATGACCAGTCTCCTCTGAAAATAAAGACAGCACTTCAGCATGTCTTCTAGATTCTACAGCAGTTACTATGGTGCTGCATATCCATCTAGGAATGTCCCTGCTAAAAATGTTTTATCATCTTCCCATCTTTACCTTAAACACTAGGTGTTTAAAGGCCACTCAGCAGTCCACAGGCTTCAGGGTGTGTCTTCAGCATTAAAGCAGAGGCATTAAACAAGCAAACTAAAAAGTTACTTTTGCCCCCAGCTGTGGTCTCATTAACAAAAACTGGCATTAACAAGCTTCTCATCCACCCCCAAAATGGTGATCTAGCATAAAAACAGCAAGGAAGAGACAGGGGTAACCCTGGCATCATTTACACAGCTTTTCAAACATGAGTGATGCTTGGTAGAAGATCCACAGACCAAACAGAACTCTCCCAATTAATCTTGTACATAGAGCCATACCACACACTTCACTGATACTCCCACTGCACTGAGTGCCACGACAACACACACACTTGCAGCACTGCCACACATCTCTGCACAGCCAAAGGCTTTACTGAGCAGAGGGGCTCCACTTCATCAGCAGACTTCCCAGGCTGCTGTCCAGAGCGATGCCTAGGGGGTCATTGACATTTCTGTCAGTGCATGCTCAGCATCACCCACCTACAGTTACTTTTAGTCCATAAATTAGTCCATCCACACCAACAACAGTCAGGAAAAATTTAAATATCATTAAGCAGATGCAGTATGTCCTTTGATGTATTGGAAGAATGCTCATAAGTCATCTGGATCTGCATGAATCAGATGTTCCTAATGCCACTGTTGCAATGACATGCTGTACATGGTATTTGCAAAGCAAACAGATAAATATTCCCAGGAGACTGGAGGAATGGGCATACAGGAACAAAAGACTTGCTATTTTGGAGAGATAAAACAGACTTCTGGAGATCTGTACAGCAAAGCTAGGCTACAGCATCGGGTCACCATGGTTCTATGAGTATTTATTAGTA
Source organism: Coracopsis vasa (assembly GCA_026283785.1). Classification (NCBI taxonomy): domain Eukaryota; kingdom Metazoa; phylum Chordata; class Aves; order Psittaciformes; family Psittacidae; genus Coracopsis; species Coracopsis vasa. The sequence continues at coordinate 22,667 of JANHGB010060027.1, forward strand.
AAGCACTTTGAATAAAACCTGTACTTGGCCTGCCGGAGTTTTAATAGAGTATGTAATATGACATGAAACTTATAAAAAGTACAGATTTGAAATAGATACAATAATTGTATTTGATACTGAAAGAAGCCATGAAATTTGCAAACTAAAACTTAATCGAACAGTGACAAAAATGATTCTAAAATATTTCATACTAATGAGAGAAAAAAAAAGGTGCTGACTGAACCTAACTGCATCACAGAGCAGTACAAATACTGCATGTCCAGCATTCCTCCCTCTCCACTCAGCTTTGGAGTATAAGTAGACGTCATGATGACTGCATGTACATGCTCAGCACATGACTCTGTTCAGTATTCTGCTCACTAGTGTTTTACAGCACCTGCATTTTGTGGTTTCAAAAGCTGCACAACCTTCTGGTTGGGCTTGATGATCTTAAAAGTCTTTTCCATCAAAAGATTAATTCTTTAATTATTATTGCATAAATTAGTCCTCGAAGGTCCTGACCAGCATGTTTAGACAGAAGAG
>JANHGB010060034.1:0-11526 GCA_026283785.1 Coracopsis vasa
GAGAAAGTTGGGGCTGTTCAGCCTGGAGAAGAGAAGACTGCGTGGAGACCTCATAGCAGCCTTCCAGTATTTGAAGGCGGTCAACAAGGAGCTGGGGAGGGACTCTTCATTAGGGACTGTAGCAATAGGACAAGAGATAATGGGTTTAAACTTAAACGGGGGAAGTTCAGGTTAGATATAAGGAAGAGGTTTTTTACTGTGAGGACAGTGAAGCACTGGAATAGGTTGCCCAGAGAAGCTGTGAATGCCCCATCCCTGGCAATGTTTAAGGCCAGGTGGCACAGATCCTTGTGCGACATGGTCTTGTGTGAGGCATCCCTGCCCATGGCAGTGGGGTTGGAACTATATGATCTTAAGGTCCTTTCCAACCCTAACCATTGCTATTCTGTGTCAGTCTATGGCACCCATTCAAGGTCTGAGCCATACCATAGGCAAGGCAGCACCCAGCCTCATCCCCTGTTACTCCTGACTTGAATGAACAGCCCAGGATGACCTGGGAACTGTCCTCTCTCCTTGCCTTTATCTGCTGGTTGTGGGCCTGTGGTGGGATCTGTTACTGCCACCATCCTGACACTTCTCCCTCTGGGCAGGTGCTGTGAGACTGCACTCTGCTAGGGGAATAATAGCTTTTTTTCTTGAGCAAGGGTCACATTATTTCAACTCGCAGCTTGTCACCCTTTGTGGAACAGCCCTGCTCTGGCTTTTCCATGATAAGAGGCATCTACCACATACCTATCTGGTGTTAAATGGATTTTTTTTTTTCCCAACTGTCCCAGGTATTCTTATCATTGTTAAAAAGTCCTGTATGTGCATAGAATATTACTTGCTGGAGGGATGTGCATCTCATTTGCCCATTGTACCTGGAGTTTTGGTATGTGGTTTTTGTTTTGTAATAGCGTGAGAACAGCCTCTAGCACACCAGTTATCATCTCGGTACATACCACATAACTGCAGACACAAGGTAAAATCATCCCCGGAAGAACCTTTCTAACTTGCTAACAGGCAGACTTGTGAGGTCCTGTCATGAAGACAGTCCAAAATCATAACTGTGATTACTGTTGGAAATCACTGCAGATAAGACAGTGATGAAGCACACATAATGAGGTGTGATCTGTTTGGCATGGGAGGTGAAGAACTTGACAAGGAAAAATGTATGGCTTTAGATGAGAACAGATGTAGAGGTGAAATGTGCTAAGGCCTAACTTCCTGTTACTTAAAAAGAGACTATGCCCAGTAACCCATAATGGAGTGTTCCATGATACTGCTTTGCCATCGACATACACTTCGAAGAATAAATTAAAAAAAAAAAATAAAAAAAAGGTTCATATTTCATAGAGTCAAACCCAACTTATTCAAACTAAAATTTTATCAATGAAAATGCATACTGTTACTTATGTGCCCCTTTTTCCTACAAAATGAATATCAAATTGCTCTCCTAACTTGAACCTTTGCAACTTCACACAAATTCTAAGAAGGTTTAGTTATAAGGGAAAAGACTGTTTAATGTCTTCCACTCTAAGGTGCACATTTCTGCACATAATTACTTCATCATAACAGACTATGCAACACAGTACCTAGCTTAATAAAAAAACCCTTGAGATGAAGCAATAGATTTGTATGAATACTTCTGCAAATATGTGCACTGCCACCTGACTACATTATCTATGAGCACACTTCATTTAGTTTTGAAAGTACATCTGTCTTCAACTGTCTACAGTGATTTTCTAAGGTGAGCTGCATTTTGTACCTTTCTGTTTAACAAGGATTGCACACTAGCTAACATACTATCACAATCGTGAGACCAAATCAATGTGTGTCTGACCTCCCAAAGTAAAGCCTTTTGCTTATTATAAAGAGTGAGGAAAGATGAGAAGCTGGAGCAGTTTGAGATGGCCTATTCACACTGCGCTGTTTTAAACAGCGTCTGCACCTGCTGTTATATTATTTTCCTTAGAGTGTTGATAGTGTTACACATGTAGAAAAAAAAACCCTGAACTATTTAGTCACTCAATAAAAGCCTATAAAATTCTAGGACAGAGCGTTATAGCAATGCAGACAAAACTTTTAAAAACAGTATAGAAAAAGTGAAAGCACAAAGCAAATAATTTGATCTGCCTTGCCAGTCCTTTAGGTAACATACAGAAAAATTATTAAAAATCTAATATTGAAAAGGAATTGATGCTTTTACGATGACATTTACAGTTATTTTCAATTTCATAGGTCTGGTTGTGAAAGTAATCTCTGGAGAAGGAAAATCTTGATATGAGAGTAAAGTCAACATTCCCTTATAAAGTATCAACACTTATAAGATTTTTCGGTTGTGTCTAAACCTATCTGTTCAGGTACAATGGAAAGCCTCAACTATCTATCCTTCCTCATCCCACTTCTTCTGCCCTACCCCGCAATTAAGCATAATTGAAACTGTAAGGTCTAACCTCATAGAATCACAGAACGGCTGATGTTAGAAGGGGCCTCTGCAAGTCATTAGCTCTAACCTTCTGTTCAGGTAGTGAAACCTAAAACCAGTTGCCCAGGACCATTCTCTCCTCTTTCCTTTTCCTCAGATAAAGCTATACCATGATCAAGATAAAGTTGACAAATAGAAGTGTGAGAAATTGTTTTCTTTTTCTTTCTCTAATATTTCCTTTCTTTATCTCTTTTTCTTCCTTCTTTCCTTCCTTCCGTCCTTCCTTCATTCCTTCATTCCTTCTTTCCTTATTTCCTTCCTTCCTTTCCTCCTTCCTTTCCCTTTCTTCTTTCCTTCCTTATTTCCTTATTTTCTTTCTTCCTTACTTTTTCTTTCTTCCTTCCTTCCTTATTTCCTTCCTGCTTTCCTTCTTGCCCACCTGCCTGCATTCAATCTTCCTTCTCTTCCTTCCTTCCTCCCTCGTTCCCTCCTTCGCTCCCCACTCCTGTCCTACTTTATATACATTTATGTATCAGTGCAGTAAGCTAGAGAACAAGTGATTTATCCCCCTTAGGTAAAAACTATATGTGAAACTTTGAATTTCCTATGATCAGTTTCAGCAGCTAGTCTGCTTAAAACATCACTGTGCATATAAAACTAAGATGGCTATATTTCCAGACTACTCTCACAATGTATAACTATAAACTTTTTAAGTGAAAATGAGAAGAGATTTTTACACTTGTTTCAGTCTTATTGAAAAGGTTATGAGTTATATGTTCGAAGTGCATTGCTTTTCATTAGTGCAAAAATATTATTTTCTAGAAGAAATAAAACAAAAAAACACAGATGTGCACATACATTCTCACTTACATATTCATACACATCACACAACATGCAAAAACTATGTATGATTGATAGGCGTCATGACAGAATCTTACATCAAAAATTGTTATAGCTGTTTTTTTATGAGGAAATGAATAAAACTGAGCCATGATCCTTTCTGTGACTATGTAAGAAAAAGTTTAGAATTCTAGTTCTCCTATTTGCAAAGCATTGCACATAGCTTGTATCCTTATAATGCATTTCTTTCTTAAAATAAAAAGAAGAAAAAAAATAAAGAAATTGAATAGCCTCACCTTGATAAACATGGATCAGCCACACAGGGCAGAAGTGTGACCATATATAATATGTAATCTCAGCCATCCTGACAGTTAGATAGACTTTAGAAAAAGAGGTACATATTGACTTTGAACCAGGCTGATCAAAAATTGTTTGAAAAATCCTCATTGTGAAGAGTACATTGAAATTCTATGCTTCTTATCATTGCTTCAGAAGCAGAGTCTGACTTCCCTTCTAATAAGCCTTAGCATAGAACCATGAAGGTAGCGGAGGCCAGGTGAATTAATAACATAAAATTCCTGTGAAGCCAATAAGGATATACCATGAAGACATTTGGCCAGATGGTGAAATCCAGTCTTTTGTTAATGCTGAAAGAAACCCACAAATGTCAGCTGGATTACACAGATATTACTGAAGTAGGCTATTTTTTCTTGTTTGGTATTTTAGCCAACAGTATTAGAAAAATAATGAATAAGAAAACAAAAAGTTCATTAATATAATAGACAAATTAAATGCCCAAATAATATTTAATTTTGGTTTTTAGATATCAGATGGGATCCTTCATCCAGTACAAAAAATAATCAAAATATGTATCAGTATTAAAAAGTATTAAACCCCCTGTATTATTTTAGTGTTATTTAATACTATTTAGTAATCACTAAGTTTTAATTCATATGTTTGCAGTGTAAAAGAATGAGACTTTTTAAAAAGATTTGTATATACTGCATTCATTTCTATAAATCATAATTATCATTTTGCAATATGATATTTAAGGTTCAAATTGTGAATCACATTTAAACATCTACATAAATAGGAATTATTCTGAAATCAGATGATTACACCACAACCACCTCTAAGTCTGAAAAAGGTCTGTACTTTGATGATCAAGTCATGTGGTTAGATGTCCTGGGTTCAGCAGTAGCAGTCATTTTCTCTTCCTTAGTAGGTGATGCAGTGCTGTGTTTTTGACTTTCGGCCTGGGAACAGCACTGATAATACCAATGTTTTCAGTTGTGGCTGAAGGACTTTCTGAGGCTCATGCTCTGCCAAGGAGGAGGAGGAGCCGGGAGGAAGCAGAGATAGGACACCTGACCCAGATTGGTCAAGGAGGCATTCCATACCACAGCATGTCATGCCCAGGATGTAGAACTGGGAGTTATCCGAAAGAGCGATCACTCTCTCTCTCTCACTCTCTCTGCTCTGTCGGGCTGGGTGGTGAGCGGTTGTATTCTCTTCCCTTGTTATTTCTCTTATCATTATTATTACTGGTGGTAGCAGTAGTGATCTGTGTTGTATCTTAGTTAGTGGACTGCTCTTATCTCAACCCGTGAGAGTTACATTCTTTAGATTCTCCTCCTCATCCCTCCGGGAGCCGGGGGAGGAGGGTGGGAGGGGGGAGCGAGTGGGCTGTATAGTTTTCTCAGTGACAGGCTGGGCTTAAACCACGACATTAGACATTCAATACAATTTGATAGTTACTAACTGAAGAATCAATAAAGTTGTTCTGATTCTTAAAGTTTTTGTGATGTTTAAATATTCCATTGAGTCATGCTGTATTTGTCAAAACATATATTTCTGAGTCCTGGTTATAAATATTTTTATTGTAGAGGAGTGTATTCACACTCAAATACATATCTGAATGCACTATTCTCCTAAGTTCATAGTGAAGGATGAGGAAAAATTATTAACAGAGACTGAAACAGAAAATCTATAATGATATGTCATTTCAAACGACTATTAAGGCATATCATATCTGTGTGCACAAGAAGAGAGAAAGCCGTCTTACAGTGTAATTATATTACGGGACGACATAGTTGCTTCTATCAGGACCAACACTTACAACCTATAATCTGGACATTTTTCCATTCATGACGTATACTAGTGTTCCAGGGAATTTCATAGTTGTTTTAATAGGACGGCTAACCAGAGATTAACCTTTATAATTTAAAATTTTAATATGCTAAAGCACTAACTAAAAAATCATGAAGACTTAAATGTGTGTTTCAAACATTATCTCATATTAGAGGGTTAATTACTTTCTTGTTCTTAATATAGAACTTCACTCAGTTGCTAAGGAAACCAATGATTTCTTTATGTCTACAAGTACTTGAATCATGTTTTGGTTTCTTTGTTTTCAGAGCTGTTTTCTAGGAGATTTTGCTGTTGCTGCTGTTGTTTTTCACTAATGTTGAATCAGAAAAGAACAAATAACACCAAGATTTAAAAATGAATAATGCAGACTGACCTCATAATGGCCAGATTTGTGATGGTGAGGCAGAACAGTGTGTTGCTTGTGGGGACACAAATTGTAGACTCTGCTTTTAATTGTTCTCTCTCAGAAAGCAAAGTTGAAAGCTGTGAGCATGCACTGACTTCAAGCAGTGAAACTGGTGGTGACTCACCTTCAGCCAACTCAAGCTACTCTGCCTGTTAACTATAGCAAATCTCCTCTCACATTTTTCTTTAGGTGTTAAATGTGATAAAAGTATTTATATCACGGTGAAAATCATTCAAGCTAGCTCCAGCTACAAAAAATCTGGAACCAGGGAACCTGAACATAAAAAATAGTCCTGCAACACCCACTCTGGTACCATGCAAATTATATAACTTAGAAATAGGTCATAACAATGAACCATACTGTACCCAGCTAAATCGCCCTAAAAGAATGGATGGTAGGCTGCTAACCAGAAAGACCTAATTCAGCTGAGGAACTGTTTTAATATCAACTGTTTTAATAAAAAAGAAGGGACTAAGGAAAGTAAAGGAACTAGAGAATCCCTTTGAAGAACACTCCATTGAACACTGATCCCGGAAATGGAAATTTAGAGTGAATATAATATTTTACATTATTTTGGGCCAAATTTAATTCTTTCATGTCTTTTATGTTCCAGTACTTGAAGTATTATATTACCTAATTTTCCACAAGGCAAAGAATATTATTCAACATTTTAATGTATAATAAAATATGATCACTTTAAGTTTGTTATAATTTTGCCTGGCAAGCTGTAACTGATATTTAGTGGTATAACTGGCAACTGAAGAACTTCAAAATCTGTACACAAGCAATTCTAAAAAAGTATGCTTATTTCTATCTCTTAAAAGAATGTTATGAATATGCTTAACCACAGGAACATCAATAATGGAGAAACAGAATTGAAAAAAACCCATAGTTTCATGGTTTCTTCCATGAAAGGTCTCATAAAATTAGAATTAGGCATGGTGTGGCTATTCACTGCCTTTTAAACACCTAAACCTATCCACGAAGACTGTCTGTCAGTATAACCCTTTATGTGTATGAGGGTCTGAAGTGATGACCTTTGTACAGGCTTAGAGATATATGTAGCTCAAGGGAAAACCTTTCAAGACCTCCAGCTAAGTGTTCCTCTGCCTATTTCTCCTACTGACATCTTCTTCAGCAGCAGTCTCAGATCTACTTACTGGGCTCCAACATGAAGATATTCAGGGGGCAAAAAGTGCTTTTTTAAACACTCACTCTATGCATCACCAGACAAAGTAAATATCTAAATATAGCAAGAACGAGTTGAGTTCTGTTGGTTTTGTTTGTTTGGTTTTTTTTTTTAAATTAGTATAATTTTCATCACATTCAGTAGCTAAATTATGGGATATTCTGGCTGACATGGGACAATCCAAATGCCTCCCACAGAAAAAGATCTGAGGTGCCTGGGTTGATGGCAAATTTAATATAGGTTAGACATGTGCCCTGGCAAACAAAAGGGCCAGTTGTTTCCTGGGGTGTATCAAGCACAGTATAGCTAGCTAGTTGAGGGAGGTGATTGTGCCACTGTACACTGCACTGGTGAGGTCCCACTTCAAAGTTCTATGTGCAGTTCTTGGACAAATGGAAATGGACTGAAACTGTATCAGCGGAAGTTCAGATTGAACATTAGGAAAAGGTTCTTCACTGAGCGGGTGACTGGTTACTGGAACAGGCTTTCCAGGGAAGTGGTCATGGCACCAAGTCTGTCAGAGCTCAAGGAGCATCTGGATGACACTTTTAGTCATGTGGTTTTAAGTAATCCTGCGAGGAGTGGGGACTTGGACTCAATGATCCTTATGGGTCCCTTCCAACATAAACAATCCAATGATTTTAAATAATTTCTGGAATAGTTATATATTTTCTGGGAAAAGCAGAAAGATGGTAAATGTAAAACTGAGTCATTAAGCAGTTTTATCAACTGCATCTGAAGCTATTTTTTGAAGCTTGGGATCTATGGAAGTTGCTAGAAGCCCAATAATTTTATAGGAGGGATTTTTCTAGTAGCATGTGAGTACTGCTCAGGGTATAGCTCAATAGCTAGACTTTTGTGAAGCCTGTTTTTAACCATGTAAGATTCATAATTTTGCAGATTTTTCAGGATTATATTCAGAGCTGTTTCTTGTAATGGAAAGCTTAGCTTTTAATAAGATTCTTTGCAGAGCTGCAACAAACGGAACTTGTCCAGATCCCTCTGAGATCAAATTCCCTTTGGTCTGCTCCATAGTTACTGTTTATGGTGGTCATGAGAATATTTCCCCTTATTGATGATGTTTTCTAAATATAATGTGCATTATAAAGGATGTCTTTCATCTGATGTTCTTAAGTATTATTTAACTACCCTTTATATTTCAGTAGCTTATAAGTTCTATTTATAATTAATTACATATCAAATAATGCATCATTCATTATTAGTCCTTTTAATGCATTAAGATGCTCTTCAGATCATAGATCACAAATATCTGAAATAGACTTTCTTATATTTTCTAAACAAGTCTTACAATAACATGTGGTGATAGAATACGGCAGAAGGGAATGGCAAAGGCAAACACAAAAGCGAAGGAGAAAAATGAGGGTATAAAAGAAGCCTTAAGTATCTTGCATGCAAAGTGTCTGAGAAAGGATTTTGTTATTCACATTACATAGAAGTTGCTCCAATATTCAGGATAGGAAACAATATAAACATTTAAAAGATTATGAAAATCAAAATTCAGATTTATTGTTGGACTTCAGCTGCTCTGTGTGGTTCTAGCAACACAAAGCAGACATAAACTCAGCTTTAGTAGGTGTTTCAACTAGGTTTATAGCTGATTTGCAGAATGTTCACAATTTTCATTTCAGCTGCAAAATATCTTGAGCAACTAATTATGACATGGCACTCACCATTAAGTATTCATATGAATCAGCAGCTACAATGCAGTACGAGATTGCACATGCCTATTTCTCCTAGTTAATGGGTAAATAGCTGCAGTAACTCAGTTACCATAGTACAAACTGTGGTGAGTGTGATTTTCAATGGTGAGCTTAATGGAGCTGTTACAGCATCTCAAACAATTCTTCTGTTTCTGCTTTTTCTTTTCTGTGGTAAATGAAATGAGCTTGTAACTGAGTATTTACTTGTCAAGCTGCACCTGTCAGGTAACATCTGAGCTATTTTTCAGTTTTGAATTTTTTATATTTTAATACTTAAATAGTATTAAATTAATACTTTAATATGAGCTGTGACTTTAGTTGTGTTTTAAATATCTTCTTTTACTGGAAGACAAACCAAACCAAACCAAAAACTTTAATTTGCATGAGTTGATTCCACTGTCAAGAATGATGACAGATGACAAGCTGAAGAAAGAGCTAAATAATATGCATTTTCCTGCATTTATGCCTCCCAGGGCAGGCAAAAACTGGTTTTAATCCTCCACAAGAAAAAAAAAAATCTTGAAACAATGGCATTCTGTTTACTGCCAAATAAAAAATATAGACTAAAGCAATATAAAAGTCTTCTAATTCCAAATTAACGAAGTGTGGGAGACTTAAATCTGACATACTGTTTTAATTCCACCATTAGTTCATTTTTCTCCATTTGTAGCATGGGTTAAATGAAACATCCAGGCCAGCTGTGAATTTCATTGGTCTCTTCTGTTCAGGAACTGAACAATCTTAATTTTATTTAACCTTATTTTTTATTGGATTGACCACAGCCACAGTGGAGTATTGCACTTGCCATTTGACAGAAATATTGAAAGACAAGAGTTACTTAACTTGCACCCAATCTACTAATCCAGTCAATAATTCAGACTGGCCAATACACAAAGCAATTGCCTGTAGCTATTGCAGTCATGATTGAACAAGACAAGCAAGATCCTTACTTCAAATAACTTCTCTCACTATTTCTAGCAGGCCAGTTACACATGGAATGCATTTTGAAAATTTAATAAACCATCATCCTTCATGTGACACTTCTGAAATATGGACTCAGATACTCGAGGCTTGAAAAGAGGAAAGGTGGAGTCTGCAAGCAAAATAGTGTCAACGTAGACAATGCACTTATTCATTCAGCTGTACATAAAGTGCTTGCAGCAGATTGCATTCTGAAGCAAGTACAACTTTTGAGCCTATCAAAACCTGTATGTTCACTCTGATCATTCAAACATGTAAACAAAACACCTAAAAGCACAATAGTAGAAAAGCAACAGCAACACATAACATCAAAACTTAGGATACTTACAAACAAGGAATAAGAGCCATTCCACTTTGACTGATACCAAAGATTTTTTCCAAGGATCTTCCAGGTTAATAGTTACTGATTTGGGTAGCTGAGGTGGAAAACATCCAAATCTGGGTGTCCACATGTAACACAAAGGTTTCATTGAAGACAACACAGATCCAGCTGATGAGTCACAAGATTTGTGTCAGGATGAACTAAATCACTCAAAGTGTGTCATGTGAATCAAACAAGGTTGCTGACCTTTCAGACGTTTTCCTGTCTTCTCAGACCTCATGCCAAAATTAAGCATCTAAATTACACACTCACACTCCTAAAACAGTGTTCTGGGTTCATCTACTAAGCTACTAAGAAGCACTAGCTACTAAGATGAAAAATAACTTTTACAGCTGAACCCAGGACAGTATAGTTTTCTAGTAAATGTGCATGTTTTTTTCTCTACAACCCTAAAAGGAGTCAGTCTATTTGTAAATAGAGAAAAACAATATTTAGCTTTTTATGTTAGTTCATTCAAAGGTAAACAGTTTCTTCTTTTTCTAAAAACATACATAAGAGAAAGTGAAACCTTTCACTTGTGAGAAAGACGTTTATTTGTCAGGTTCTTCTTTGTCAAACTTGGTTGTTAAGCACTAAGAGTGTGGAGCAGTAACCGGAGACCTAGGAGAAAATGACATAACACAGTGTAGGAGAATGTGGCAGTATTTTGGTTTTAAGATTAGTTTTTCTATTAATTAAGATTACGGAAAAATAAGACGAAACATGAAAAAAATACTTATTTTAAATTCAAACATAGAAGGAATAAAAATATTTTCTTCTTGCTTTTAGAAGAAAAGGAAAAAATCATGAACCTGCAGACCACCACAGTTTTAGGAGTGAAAAACATGTTTCCCACAGGATGAGATCTCCTATAAAAATGAAACACAGTTTTCAAATGAATTCTAAGTTTAACCTAACAATTTCACCTATTATCACTTGATTCCTTAAGATAATGATTCCTTAAGATAATAGTTCCTCCTTGCCTTCATTGTAAGTATGTGAATCCTGGGAAAAAGTAACAACTAGATGCTTCTGGGATATTAGCAACATTTGTGCAGAATTCACTGGATATGCTATCAGCTCAAGCTATGATGCTTTCCAGTAAGTTTAGTATCCACAAGACAATGTTGTTTGTTTTTATTGCAGTTAACAATCACAAAAAAAAATTATTCTACTGTTGCTGAGGTTTTAAGTCATTTCAGGGTTTTAATTTTTTGGATTTTGTTTGTTTTTATAGAAACACAGAATCATAGAATGGTTTGGGCTGGAAAGGACATTAAGACAATCTAGTTTCAACCACCCACCATTGGCAGGGATGGCTTACACCAGACCATGTTGCACAAAGCTTTGTCAATCTGACCTTGAGCACTGCCAGGAATGGAGCATTTACAATTTCTTTGGGCAACCTATTCCAGTGCCTCACCACCCTCACAGTAAAGAACTTCTTCCTTATATCTAACCTGAACTTCC
>JANHGB010060035.1:0-30262 GCA_026283785.1 Coracopsis vasa
CTGCACCCAGGACATGTTAATCCCGGAGCTGTCAGTGCGGCGGGGCACGGCCGCAGAACAAAGGAAGGGACCCCGCGGGTGAAACGCGGGAGTGCAGCGACGCCGGCAGCGCGCAGGGACAACGCGGTGCGCTCCCTGCTCTGCCGGCGCTCCGGTTTGCCTTACACCGTGCCGCTGAAGCACACTGCCACAGCCACACAAACGCTGCCTGTAAGGAGCTCAACCGGTCGAACTGGAAAGAGCAGGCAGCTCTGTCATGTTGGCTGGGTTTAATGTTAAAATTGAAGCATGAGGTGAATATAAACCTAAAGTCCTCTTTCCCTTTCGAATGATCACATGGGCATGCTAGGAAAAAAAAAAGTGTGTCGGATGGATTTTTTGAAAACAGATTAATTTTTAATGAAATATGGAGCATATATGTGCATTTATAGTAAAAACAAAGACACCAATTAATTTGTTTTTAATTTCAAGCAGATTTGTTTCATTTTGTTTTTTTCAATCCATGAAATTCAACAGATGAAAACTATAATACTTAAACATAAACAGTGCTGAGAATCCACTGTTCCTCTGTACAGTTACCTCTGTCATTACTGAAATCCTGTAGATGTTGTTGCGTGTTTATTTAATCAGACTGGGTCAAACATGAATGAGGTCCACTTAGTAGCTCTGGTGATGTATCATGCATTTATCCTATACCAGCAATTACTGGCAATGTGGCATTTTATGCATAAGGTGCTGAAAAAAATCTATGCCCTTCTGCATGTGTGTCACGCGGGTGACGGGTCAGAAGAATTTTTAGCACCAACCAACCAACCACCAAGAGTTGAAATTGTCATTTTAGTGATGCATGCTATAGATAAGGATTTCATATAGTATATCACATGGGTGGAAGAAGCTATTTATTGAATGTGGACCTGCAAGCTTGAAAAGGCACTGCTTGCTATTGTTAACACTGTGCTTTAAGTGTACCTAGTATTCCTACAGGCATTATACTTTTCTTAAACTGCATAGCTACTTATATGATTTTCTTATATGTATTTCTTTTTATTTATTATCATTGCTATTCTAAAATGATCTGGAGTCATGCTGAGGAACCACAGGAATCTGGTTCTAATCTGTCTTTACCCATGCAAAAATCATAAATAATAACCTTCAGCAAGGCTAATGAAATTACACTGTTGTTGCAATCTCAAGCACCTTCTTATCTTATGGCATTGTACTTTTACAAGATCGTTAAGCAAAGCTATGTAATCAGGACAGTACCGTACTACATTTCCTTTAACTTAAAATCCTGCACAGCAAGGCTATTGGCATTCTACCCTTCACACCGAGAGAGAGAAAAGAAAAAAAAATTAAGAGACCAAGAGGCAGGTATGGGTGTTGGAAAAATTCAAAACAGTATATCATAACAGAATTATTTATCATTATTTTAATTCTCCATGCCTCCTGTCTAGTGTGGTCAATTACAGACATGCAAAATAAGTGTAAAAGTCTACTATTTTCAGATGACAGGGATTTTTTGTGGTGTGTTTTTTGGTTTGTTGGTTGGGGTTTTTTTATGTGGTTGGTTTTGGGGTTTTTTGAGTTTTTTGGTTTTTTTTTTTTTTTTAGTATCAGGGTTCATATCTTTAAATTTGTAGGATTTAATTACTACTATAGGTTAATGCCAGCTGATCACAATACAAGCGTACTATAGCACTTCCATTTTGTAAAACACAAAATGGCATGGATTAAACAATGATAGTACATGAAATATTAAAGTGTACTTCCAGTGTAAAATAATTACTAATTATTATAATGTTTAAAAACTGTATTCAAACAGGCTTCATCCATTTGGGATTTCCTTCTGCAGTCAGCAAATCAATGACTGATACAAATGCCTCAGAGAAGGCTCACAAAATTATGAAAAATAATCAAGATACTTTTGCTTAGGTTTGTTCAAACAAATACATTTTACTATTTTCCCCCTCACATCTCCTGTCTAGAAATCTACAAGAAAATGAAAATTAAATCAAGTATTTGAATACTTTGCTACTTTGTGCTTAACTTATATGCAAACAAACAGCATAAACAAGGAGAGACCAGAATTTCCTCACTAAAATTTGAAAAATTAAGTAAAAAAAAACCAACCCAAAACCAAACTATACAAAACACTAAAAAGCCAAGCATGCTGTAAGAGCTTGTACCTTCAGGTTGCTCTGCCTAAGAATTGAAAGAGGAATTATTACTTAGTTATAGCTGGACAGTCAAAATCCAATACTGTTAGTGACCCATATCTGAAATACAGTTCAGACTTCTGCAGGGCATTGCTGAACACAAAAAGCAATTATGTCAATACCTGGTAAATTTGGAAGCTGAAGATTTGACTATTGCATTTAGCAATGTTTTGATTCAGGTTACAGAGATATAAACCCATGTATGCACACTGTTGAAATCTAGATTGTCATGTGTCTGGGCTGCAATCCACCGAAGTTATAGGTACATAGCTAATTTGAAACTGTATCTCAGTCATCTGAGTATCTGAGTTCAGTGTGAAGATTTATACACATAAGTACTTTGGTGTATCAGTTGGTCAAGTACTCAGCACACTTTCACTACATGCTATTACTCATACAGAGCTCTTTAAATGAATCAGGGCACAACCTTCTAATCCTAGTTTAAAGACTGTCCGTTTAAATACTTATAATACTTTAAAATACTTTAAGTACTTTAAAATACTTTAAATACTTTTAATTTTATGATTCTATGAAATATTTACTGGATAGCAATATGTTAAACTGTAGACTATAGTAATCTCATTAAAGAAAGCACAGTAAGTGCCAATAAGTAGTAATAGACATCAGTTAGATATTCAGAATTTTTCACTACTTAGGCTGAGAATTAACTTATATTGGGGTGGGTGCATGGTTTTTAATTCCAAATTACAAAGCTGAAATAGCTAATGTCCTAATTAAAAAAAACCCAAACATGAAGTCAACTAAGCCCCCAAAATGTTATCAAAGGAATTCCCTACTCTAAACAATAAATAAAAAATATTGCATGATATTTTGTATGTATCTTGAGAGGGAAGAACATCACTTTAAATTGACTTTTGTAACAATTAAGATTTTGTTTTTAAATAAGAAAAGGTTTATGGAGCTATGTATTCAGAACTATTAATAGAAAGATGAAAATACAGTATATCAGAAAACAAGTATATAGGTACTTTATATCATATATTCCATATAACTTTCAGCATCAGTAATGTCGTATTTTTCATCTTTTCCTTGAGACTCTCCGACTATTGTCAAACCCCACTTTAACTTAAATCATGCAATCAAAGGTGGATGCATAACCAGTCAGTAGGATCTCGCAAAGGACACATATATTGAATTCGCTTCCTTTTGTTCAAAGCTACGCTGCCACTTTAATACTACATAAAATGAAAAATTAATCAATTATAAACATCAAAGGATGACACAGAAAAAGTACTTTAAAATGAATGTAAGTACTGTAATAATTAAGAATCCTCATTAACCCAGAAAATGGAAATATAAATTTAGCAATGAACTTTTGGAACATTATGTCCCTAAACAGAAATGAAAAGAAAGCACTAAAAATAAAGATAAAAGTGCTAGCCTTATAAAAATATTCTTCATACAAGAGCACACACACTTGTGAATATTTCAAGCATAATCAGACAAAAACATTATCTTCATTAATCTTTCTGCTTTTCTTTCTAAATTAATTACGTTCATTAACAAAGAGTAATTCCAACCATATTTTATGAACTGTTATTTATCAAAATGAAGTATTTCTCAAGTTTCCTCTTTTATTTCAGAGCTGACCTAGTGGACTGAGAGCTAGAAACATCTGAATTTGGAACCCTTTCCATTTAACTTGTATGATATTGGAGAAGTCAAATTTCTCTGCAAGTTTCTTTCACAGTGTACAAAATTATCTTTAGAAAAAGATAATCACAACTATTTACTTCCTGATTCTTCTCAAGCTGATGCTATGAATTATCACAGAACCCTATACAAGTCTATACATTTATTATACTACTGCTGTGAACAATTTCCACAGTATTTTTGCTTTTGTTTATGATTGCTCATTCAAGTCCCTAACAGAACTTATTCAGTAGTCTAAAGACAAATAGACCACACAGAGATTTAGAGGGAAAAAGAAAAGAGAGGATTTTATACAATTCAGAAGGATTCATTGCAAGAATTATTAGGAAGTTGTGATTGCACCAACGCAAATTAGACTGTCTTTTTTTATTTCAGACTCCCTTTGTATGTTAGAGATGCTTCACCCTTATGAGCATTTTAAAAATAGAAGTCAGTTGTGCATTGCTTGTATATGATCTTCAGTACTAAATATTGTTGAACTATTGAGAAATGAAAACACTAGAAAACTGTGAGACCAAACTTAGTAAAAACAACAAGTTACATAAAAAAAGGAAAACTTCAGCTCACTGTGTTCTTCTTTATTAAAGTATGTCATGTATTTTATCTTTGCAAGAGTTTGATGAGTTTTTGCAAGTAAAATTCTGTTTCCTCTATACTTGCTAATAGTCATGAGAATCTGTAGTTTGCACCTTCCCATTAAAAATGTATTGTATTTTTTGAAATTATTCACCCCGCCTTTTATCCAGATCATGTCTTTGAAAGGAGGAAGTAGATAATAAATGGAATAATTCATGATTTCCCATTAAATATGAAACTTTCTTTTGCAGAGTTTAGAAAATGAAGTTCTACATAATGTACAGAAGTTGATTAGAACTTTTTTTAACCTTTTCAAGAAAAACCTTTCACATTACACAAATGCTCAGAGAAGTTTCTTCAGGAAAGGCAAACCATTCACTTCCCACACAGTTTTGTTCTTTAGATTACTGTCTAATTACACTAAATAATATGTTTATCAGGCCCAAAATTCACAGAGATCATTCATTTAACCAAAAAGAATGTATGCCTCTAAGTGCTAAAAATCACTTTTTGAAAGTTGTTTAATAAACATTGAATCCTGATCATGGCAAGCAAGATTGTTAGGAATAATTCAGACAGAAAAAAATACATATTTAAGTAATATTGTGAAAGAAATTTAAAATTTATCATTTGGCTCAATAAGTGACTTGTGCCATCTCCCGTTCCACAATCAGCAGGGAGTTTGGGATAGAGTGCCTTTATTTAAAATTTCTTTTACTATGAAAAGATACATTTCTTTCGTTCTGATTTACCCTTTTCCATAGTTTTTAGTATTTTAGAGTGAAGAAATAGCCTTATAAAATGTGGAGTTGACACAACATTCCACCAGTTCTCAGAGTAATGCGAACACTCATAAGGTGCTCACAGGTCATATTCAAAGATTGACATCAGCAAGAACCATAAAATTGTGCTGGACCTGAACATGAAAAGAACACTTTACTCCTTTCTCCTTTTGCTGTTGTGTTCTTCTTTAGCTACCCTGAGCTATCCTCTCTCCCTCTGCCTTCATAGTGTTATCTACAAAAGAAAAGGTAGCAGCTCAAACCACTAGAACCAAATACTGTGCATTTAGGGACTGCAATACAAGGTAGAAGCAGAATCTGCATTTACACATTATCTGTGTCTAAAATTGCCTTATGCAAGGTTTCTAGTAACAGCAGCTGCCACTCTTCCTTCCTTGCCTTAATTCCACACCAACAAGTTATTTTTTTCCTAATTCTTATTCTTGGCAGCACCCCTCCCCTGTCCCTTAAGTGCCACATAACACAGAAATGGTCATATCCACTTCACAAAACAGTATTCTTAAGCCTAAATTATGCATGCTCAAATTGGGAAATTCCAGTAAAGATTTAAGGTTGTGAAAAACCCTTCAATCACAACAATGTGATATACCATTGAAGAAGAAACCTCACCCATAACAATATGATAAGCTGTCCCAATCTATTTGTTGAGTAAAAGATTTCATAGGTCACCTATAAAGGCACCTTACTAATTTACCTGGTAGAAGCGACAGCTACTAGAAAGTCTGGATTAATCAAAACCCCAAGAAGATATTTGTGTTCAGCTTCCTTAATAAATTGGTCCATCAATGGAAAAGATAGAATAAGGACAAATAGAAAAGTGAAAAAATCTAAAATTGAGTACCAAATGATTTAAATAACTTACAAAGAGAGGACAAGATAAGAAGAAGCCCAGCCTAACAGTAGGGTTTACTAGTCTGGCTGAACCCAGGACACATGGCTACGGTGAAAATAAGGAACAGAACACCTTTCAAGCTAGTCCTTCTCCTCACCACCAGCCCACAAACCCCATTCTTCTCTTGCAGTGGATTCTCCAAATCATCCTGGCCTCTAATCAGGTGAGGAGGTTTCTTCCTCTAGTCTTGGAGGACAGATGGGGTTGAATATTCAGAGCCAGATTGGTAGCAGAAGAAAGGATGTAGGAAAGAAATCTTTTATTTCCACAAACTTATCTTGAGCACTCACAATTACTCACTCGTTAATTTTTCAGCATCTGTTTTCCTTAACTGTACGTAGCTGATACTGACACTGAAAACAGCAGAAACTTGGGTGGGGGGGAGAAGTAATGAATTTGCCCCTTTTCATTCTCTCACTGAAGAATATAAAAATAATCTTCTAGCAGATGGCACTAACAGAAGATGTAAAATTGATACCAGGTCACTTTTGTTCTGGACTTGCCAGCTTCTTGTAGAAATGCTACTGCAGGAATTAGTGAACACAACTCTGAGACTTCTACATGGTCCTTTTTACAACTTTCAAAATTCAATAGTTCTCCAGTGTAGGATTTAACGGTATATTCACATGTCTACACTTGAGATGGTCACCTTAAGTTCTCTATGTAAGCAATGGAATAGGAGCTTCAAAAGTATAACCCACCCTGCTCTAAAGCAGTTTTGTAAATCCTGAAAGATTTGGTTTAACTAATCAAAGTACCTATTCTTAATTATTTTAATTGATTATATAGGGTGATTAACCTAGTCCTCTGTATCTGTTAAATTCAGATGAAAATCCCTTTGCTCTATCTGAAGAGAAGGACAAAAATTTATGGAAGCAAAGGGTTGCTACCATTTGCTCCTAGAGCAAAAATATTATATTCCAGTTGTCGCTATACAATCTGCAAACTAGTTTAATGATTGATCTTCCCAGTATTAGCTCAGATACCTGGCAATTGCTCTGGGAGACACAGCCCACCTGGGGGTGAAAGCCTTTGCCATTTTGTGTTCCAGGTGATCTTGAAAAGGAGTAGCTTTCTGGTGAATTTTAAGCAGAACAACCTACTATATCTCAAAAAAAAATCTGACTGAATGTATATAAAATAATCTCATCTCCTACCTGAAAAAGTCATATCAGAGCCTGTCTTTACAGACACAAATTTATTAAGGCAATAACACACTAACCCACCACTCAAAAGACAGAAAATACAAACACAAATTTTCTGCATATCTAGGTCAAGCCATATGGTCTCTGAAAAATTATTCAGATGTCATCTGATTACCAAGGGGTCTTGACTGAGGATACTAGAACTGCATCATCCAATCACAGAAACACATCTAGGAGCATCACATATATTTGGGTTTGGTTTTTTTTTGTTAATACTAAACAAAGCTGTTCCTTTCATCAAAAAGATTTCAAAATCTCTTTTTCTAGTCTTTAACTCTGTTTTGATGATATGGTCATATCGGGACAATTTTTATTGATATGAAGATTAAGGAACTGTTGATCTTTCTGGCAACCCAATTTCAAGGCATTAATGATTTGGTGAGACAAGGCCAGGAACAGAAAATATCAGGGAAAGTTCACTGGAGGCCAGTGGAGTCAGCCAACCTCATAAACTTAAAAAAGCCTAATACTGTAGCAGGAAAGCAGTCACATGCTGCATTAATGGGAACTTTTACTTTTTCTCCGTTTCCAGCTTCTTACACTGCATTTATTTCTTATTTCAAGTTAAAGTCTTAGAGAAGGAAACAAAACAAAATCAACGAAAAAACCCAAAGCAATAACATGTTTTAATAGGATTAAAGTACTATCCTTCTTAAGAACTGTTTTTTCTTCCTCTTATATCACCGTGGGACAAAAAATTATGACAAAGAAGAGAAACAAAAAAATCTCCAGATTTTTTCACAGAAAAATGAGGTTATAACATAAGCACACTCAACAAAATTTTTCTCATTTGCTGAAGTCTGGAACAGAGTACAATACTGTATGATAGAGCGATAACTGCAACCCTTTTTTCCTTCAGCTTTGAAGAAACTAACTTAATTTTAAAGAATATTGTGAGGGACACAATTTTAGGAAACAATTTAAATATTTTTACTTCTTTCCATAAATATGCTACTAGTCATACATGCCTTTATTTAGGAGGCAATAAATCTGCCTAACACGTACAACTTCCCCCCTGCCAAAAAAAGAGAAAAAAAAGGTGCTGAATATTAAGGAGGGGTGCGGCTACAAGAATTTCTCTTAACAGAAAAATGACTGACAACCTCCATATTAAAAAAAAGTACAGATATAAAGATAAAAGTGCAATAACCCACTTTTGAAATGAAAACTATTTAAAGAAATACACAGCACATTATAAGCCATTTCTCATGTTTTTTTTAAGAAAAACATCTGTTGTCTGCCAAGGCATAGAAAGGATAACATTGATTTCAGTAAGATCATTTACAGATATGGCATTGCCTTAGTTTATTAATTGGTTTAAAATTACAGTTGGTCATTTAGGGTTTTTATAAAGATATTATCCTAGTACTAATTTAATTGTGTAGCTGCTAGTTTGTCACCATTTGTTTGCTCTCAAATGATTGTATCAAGTTTATGGAAGAGCAGTAGTAAATGACATACTAAAGAAGTTTTGTAACTGCTGAGCTACTATCAAAAGCTAAGGATAATTAAATACAAAGAACATGAATATAGTCTTTTAAAAGATGTACTCAAAAAATCTCCATAGAAATAAACTAGAATACATATATCAGTTTAATCTTGCAAGAGGCTTTGATAACTTTGAAAAACAGCATATTACAAACCCGTAACGAAACACTCCACTTTGTGTAGGCATTGCAGAACAGATGATAAAATTCTCACTTCATTGTGGATTTCCTTGCTGGTTTCTTTTTCCACAACCTTCAGACTCAGAGTTTGGATATAAAAGAAAAATCATATAGGAAGGGGTTTTGGGTGTGGGGTTTTGTTGTTGTTGTTGGCTTGTTTTTTGTTGGTTTTTTTAATAGCAGTAAAAGGCTGACA
Source organism: Coracopsis vasa (assembly GCA_026283785.1). Taxonomy (NCBI): domain Eukaryota; kingdom Metazoa; phylum Chordata; class Aves; order Psittaciformes; family Psittacidae; genus Coracopsis; species Coracopsis vasa. The sequence goes on from JANHGB010060035.1 coordinate 9,230, forward strand.
TGATCAAATCAGATCTGTAAAATGAACTTTGAAGCCCCAAGGCCTTACTAAAACAGCAGTGACTTCCTGTGTAATCACAGAGAACACTTCTGTCCCTACCACAGTGTGTGTGCTGTGGAAATCCACTGGGGCTAAAGACTGAAACAGGTCACTGGGTAGGCAAGCTGGTCTACAACAATTGTTGCAGAGTAGTGACAACAGCAGCACTGCATAGCTAGCATGGAACTAGGGTGACAATAAATGAATGTACTTATTTCTGTGCTTGCTCCCTGAGGTCTGATACATCTCCCCTCACAGAGCAACTACACTACCCCCAATTCAGGGGACAGGACCTCTTGTCAACACAGCATTTGCTCAGGAAGGATCTGTTCCTTATTTTGGTCCAGCTCATGCAGAACGTGACCGAGTCACATACCAATTTTAGTTTCCTTCTCTTTAAGCAGGGAATATTTAAACCAGCTATGACATCTAGCACAACTAGTACGACAGCCTGATCAAAGGTAGCTGTCCCACATCAACCACATGTACTCACAGAGCAGTAACATGGGACTTCCCCAACTCACTTTCCTGTCACTGTCAGGCTGCTCTCTCCCACAGACTCTGACCATGATAACAGTCTCTCATACACAAACGAAGGAACAAATTGAACTTTGCAAACCCTGGGATGACATATTGAGAAGGTCCTGACCAATCCTACCACCAAACTTTGGTTCAGTGAATCTTTAGCCCTTCATTTTTGAACCTAGGCAAAACCCAAATAAAAGAAGTGGGGTATGAGTTTGCTTTAAATAGACTGCTTTCCTAGAGCATCAGACCAGACACATTACAATCTTTGTACTGACAGTCAGAACACTTACTAGCTTTATCATGTTGCCATTGTAAAAATAAAGGCAAATTGGACATATGCTACAGGAAACAGAAATGTGTCTGCTGGCTGGGTATTATCTGGTATGGTTTTAGGACACTGTTAAAGTTATTACCCCTCAACTCAAATTAGGTAATTTTCTAGATTTTAATTTGAAAGTTTTTAGGGAAGGTTTGCAGGTCCATTTTTGAGCTAGGAAGGAGAAAAGAAGCAGGTTTTGCAAGCAACTACTGGTCGAATTCCTGTCTGACTGATAAAATGTTTTTATGCTGCAAGGGTGATCTTGCAATATTAATTGTTAAGGTGCCTAGAGGCCTTGTATATGCATCTTTTTATTATTTAAATATTGAAATAAATAAATCATCTCACTTAAGCAACCAGCAATTCAGATTTCTTAGAATTCTTTCATTAATTTTGATGGTGCTGAACCCCAGATCTGTTAAAAGACTCCATAAGTCAGTTGTAGTCTCTTGTAACTTCTAAATGTAAATACCTCAGCTCTAAGAAATCAAAAGTTATCTAGATTTCTTTCTTTCATTGGGTTTTTAAATAACTAATACTGTATTAAATGCTTCACCACAGAAGTCAGCGCTTGGGCTTGGCTAAATAGTAATTCAAAATTACAAGAATGTGTATGTCGCTATATGAAGCTTCCACCCCAGAGGAGATATTTCACAGAGGCTCAGGAAAAAAAAAGCAAGGGAGGAAAAAAAAAGAGAAACACAATTTCAAATATAATTACTGACACAATCTTAACAATAATGTTACAAATGTGATATAATACTCTGTTAAATATACAAATTGGTAAAACTAAGGAGTTAAATGTTTTGATATATTTAAGATCAGGAGAAATGAACCATCATTATTTAATATCAACTTCAATTTTATATGCCAAGTTCCACTAAAAAGGGTAGGGCTTGGGGAGCTTTAAATTTAAATTATTATGATGACTAGAAACAAAGGAAACAATAAACTTAGGTATGTTAAAATGCCTCAAAAAAAGCCAACTTACGCAGCAGCTTCTTGTTTTGACAACCCTTTGATATTCTTCGCCAAATAATCATCTATGCCATCTTTGTCTTTGATCAAATGAATCCTAAATTTAAATGAAAAAAATTAAAAGAAACACTGTGAGGTGCTAACATAGACTTCTGCAGCATGTATAATACATTAGCATTGCCAAGTACAGCTAAATACTGAAATACTGAGAAAGTAATATATCAGACATTCTATAAACACATACAAATATCTTGTTAATTTTTTGGTCTGTAGGTATTTCAAATCTTGATTTCTAGAAGAAAACAGAGTTGGTATTAGCTTTCTAGGACCCAGTTACCTCGTATTTCTGTCTAAACTAGAAGAAATTGTGTATTAGCTAAATCAGTAATAATTGATTAAGCCATCCATATTTAAACTTTTTTTCTAAAGAAGAACTATTACATTTTTGCATTACCAGTATGGGCCAAAATGGTTCAGTCTATTTTGTATTTAATTTTTTTGAAATTAAAAAGAAACAACAAACCTCCACAAAAAATGTCCCAAACACAATTCAAAATGTTTTCCTCAGGGCAATGCAGACTTTTAACACTGTTCTCAGCTTTCCACACTTCAAGCAGCATATTTCAAAAGGTGGTCCACTAACAGGCTAATGCAAATGGCATCAAAATAAACAGCAGATTTCAGGCTGCATGGGTTGAATTTTAAAATTTGAACTGTACATCATTTCACCTTTCACTTGAGCCATCATCTCTTTGCAGCTCCACTCTGATACACAAGAGATGCCTAGAATTTTAAAGGATAATACATACTTACTGACCATAAAGTGTACTTGAATAGATTCTGATATCCTGACTTTGGAGGATATTATATTTATAAAAGTAATGTGAATTTATTTTTATTCTTCTTTAAAAGAGCATGAAGATTGTCTGGTTAATCACTCAAAGATAAAAGAAATTCAACATCAGTGTTCCACATAAATCTACTACTTTCCTCTTTCTCTCTCTGTATTATACTGCTGTCTTTCATTACAGTGATGAGACTAAATTCTTTTCATAATGTTAGCTAATATAAGCGTCATTCTCTTTATTGCTCTGAGAATACCAAAGACACTTCATGAAGTTAATTTAAATGAAAACAAAATAGCTAAGCAATGTAGAGATATTTTGACATGTCTGTATTTAAAACAATGCAATAGTAAAAACTTTTGGCACAAATAGTACATTTAAATTTGTTCCAGAATTTATTACTACTGCTGCACCAAACAGAGGCTTATGCTTTCAAGCTGCACATAACACAAGCTATATGAGCTGCTGCTGACCAAAAAAATGTACACCTTATGGATATTGCCATAAAAATTCAGTTATAATGAATACCAATATTTAATCCATATCAAAATTTTCACACCAAAATAGTCACAATTTAGGAAGATACATTAGGATAATGAAGATAAGGTAATTACTGCATATTTTAATCTGATGTAAAACATATTTCAAGATCCAGTAGGTTTACATGAGGTAATACAAAAATAGAAAAATAGTATCTCTGGATAATTAAATATGAAGTGCTCAGTAGGCAACACAATAAACACTTGGTGACCTTCGTACTTTAAGACTGCAAAAATGAGCTTTCTGCACTTAGAGAACGCACCAGATATGGATGGGGTGTCCAAACCCCCAAACTGAAACAGTCAACTACAACAAACAAATTCCTAGGCATCACTATCAGCTTGCTGCAATTTAATCTACACTGCAGTTAAAAATCATCTCTAACTGGAACAAAGGAAAGCTTGATGCCTTCTCTTTATTTTCTCAAAGGTATTTTAAGAAAAAGCAATCGGGGGAAAGCCCCTAGAATCAGATACAATTTAAAATGTCACCTGCCTTATAGTCAAGGTATAAATTTCTGAGCTCTGTTTGCTAACACAGTCAAGGGGGGTGGGGAACCAAAAGCAAGAAATTGCAAAACAATTACTGTTTACATAAGTTCTGCAATAACCTTTTTTAAAGTTAGTAAAAACAACAAATTCTTATCTCATTCTGGCTGTTATTATCAAATATGTCAATGTAGCAATAACACAGAAAAAACAGGCAGACGATGCATAGTAAAAAATACGTGTTAGAAAATTTTGTCAACTTGAATAATCATTATTTAAAATGGCTTGTAATATGCAATGAGAATTAAAAACAATGAACTTAATTAATGTGAAGAACTGGACTGTGACTTGGAATGGATGTTGATTCTTAATAAAGAAATGAGATGAGGATGGCACTGCCTAAAGAGGCATTGTTTCTTTCCCTCCAGAAGTTGTCACTTGCTATTTCCAAACTGTTTTAGCCTTAGTTCTCCAGTGTTTCCAGGATGACTCACAGTATTTCATAAATAGTTTATAAAAAAGTCTATTTCACCTGTAAATTGGCTTCTATTTAATTTTAAATAACGCATTTATTAAAGACAAATATATTTAATTCAATGGACACCTATTCCAGAATTAACATTTTACACCATGCTTTCCTATCACTATTTCTCTTACCAGTTTACACAACAAAAACATAACTACTGTTTTTTTTTTCCCAGAAGTAAACTTCATGATTAATACACCTGGCTTTTTACTCAAAGAACAGAACAAAGTTCCATAAAGGACCAAACTGATTCTCACAAAGCTTTCTATCCTCACTGCCTATTCTGTTATCTTGGACTTCAGTTTTCTCAAAATTTCCTATCAAAGAATATGGCAGTATGAGCTCCCCAGAAAGGCTAGGCCCAACGCTTCCACGTTACTAGATCCTCACTGCTTTTAGACAGGGACATGCAGCTGCTGAACTCTGAAATGTTGCAGACTTTTCAGCCAAAGGTGATTGAGAGGACATGGAGGGTGGAGAGGGGGTGTTAGGGAAATGAGGAGGAAGAAGAAATTAGCCACAATTATTTCTGAAATGGAGGCAGTTCCAGGAAAAAGACCATACTGGGGCAGAGTAGTAACTGAGACCACCATGTGCTTAGGGAGACAAAAATGTATGGATACAAGTAACTAAAAGGAGAAATGAGTGCAATGGAACAGGAAGCCATGTAGGCATTTGCAAGAAGATGGCTTGGAAGTGTTATGGCACTGTTGTTAACTCAGTTATTAAGTACAGGATAATGTTTTTCAAGTCAGTTTTATTCATCATATTTTGAGAGATGCAAAACTATTTTGTGTCTGAATAAAAAAAAAAAAAAAAAAAACCAAAAAACCCTCCAAAAACCAACAAACCCAAAATCTTGTCTTTTCATCCAAATAAGTACATTTTCAACGACCTACATTCATAACAATGCTAAACAGAACTAACTTCCTGCAGCTGTTGAAGGGGTTTTGAGAAATTAGGATATCTACCTTACACAGAACACATTTCCTGTTTAGGTTTTTCCTCTCTTTTAATTATGAAAATTTCCTAAAAAAGAAATTCTTTGCGTCTGATTTTTTCAGTTTTAAATATTGAAAAAAACCCAAACAGAATTTGTCACCTTAGCTGATTGAAGCTATTCACCATAAATTCTGAAAGAAAAGAGGTACATACCTTGCAAAGTCTAATGAGGGGCCAAGAGTCTGCTTTATGAACCTGGGATGCTCCTCTGGGCTTTGCAGGATCGCTTGAGGCAACACATTCACTTTAACTAAAACAAACAAACAAAACACGTTACTCGAAACAGTGTCTTCACAGTGATAAAGTTTCTTATCCTTTTTGTGCTGCTCCTCAGTCAACTTCCTTTTTTTCCCAGTGCATTACATGTAAAACTGGACACAGGTTCCACACAAATCTTTTCAGGCCTGAGCATTACTTCAGTAGGATACAATGTGAACGAGTGGTCATGAATCTTTCTTTCAATGGGTTTCTCTTTTTCCCTGGAGTGCTTTTGATTTGCACAGGGACAACTAATTCAGGAACCTTACTTGCACATGATTCCCTGTTCTTCCTCAAGCTATCTACATCCAAGTATTAGTAATATTTTAAGTTAATACATAAGGTGGAGAAATGATTGAATGTACAGTGTACAATGCAACAACAGGCAGTCTATTAACATTCAAAATAATACATAATCATAATAGTAACAATCCTTTGAATAAAAAATGTAAGTAATGCTATTCTTACAACACAGGGTTTTACTTAAAACAAAAGCTGAAAGCCCCACAGTTATGTAGAATCGTCTAGCTTGTCATTTTGAAGTACATAAATGCTAATAGGACTTTTTTGTCGTATAGAGCTACTGTGTTTTTTCCCCAAGTATTCAGTCTACACTTCCTACCATTAAAGTTTCAGCTGCCAGTTCCTTCATTTTGCATGTCTGTGATCTGAGGACGTTAGCAGCAGGAGCACCCTTACTTTTAAATTTGGTTTAATGTAGGTATTGCATGCCCTGCTGGTAGGCCTTAAGGCAGAAACTTTTAATGGGAATGGGAAAACAGAATATAATAGGAGGTGGGAAGAATTTAACCATTTGCTACATTTAGTGAAAGGAAATTTATTTTACAGGGAATAAATGTTAGATATGAACCAACTTGATTCTGAATGATCAGCATCAGACTAGCAGGTGTTTTACATATTAGCCTTTCTGGGATCAAAAGGCATTCCAGTGATGCAATATTTTGCTGCAGTTTTAGTTAGATAATTTTTTAATTGCATTACTTAGAATGGAATAATATAGACAATTAGAGATTGAAAAGATGACAGGATATATTTCCCCTAAGTCATTCTTTTAGGGCTTAGTACTAATGCTAACATTTGTTACAGAAAGAAAAAAATATTATTTATAAATTAGCCCACAATTAAAGGCAGCATTTTACAGAAGTGTGTCATGGAAAACCAAAATCAATAGAATAAAAGCATATGGGTAATTCATCCCTATTAAAGATTACACTTCTTACAGAGAATGATGGGTTTCTATCCACAAGCAATATAGAAAGGAAAATCTTTTTTTAGGAAGATGCTGTTCAGTGAGAAATAGTAATTAAACTTTGGAACAACAATATTGAAGCCCAGAGAAGATGAAAAGCTTTCTACAATCCTCTTAGTTTTGAGATATTGGGTGAGAAAAAGCAAGCAGACAATGTTTTAATGGCAACTGTTGTATTTGGCAAGGCAGGATATCTGACAATTTGCAGCTGTGGCACAGAAAAGGAAGGGGTAAACTGCTGAAAGGAGACCCTGGAAAGCCCTGGTGGAGACACTGCAACCATGAAAAACTATCAATTGGTAGCTGTGTTTTGTGGCATGCCACCGGTCCCAGGCTCCATGTTGCACCCACACGGGATCGGGCTGGAGCATACAGCAGCTCCTCACTGGCCCACACCCGGCTCCTACCCCACACATCAAGCATACGATAAGACAGTCTGGCACACACAGGTCTCACACTGACATGAAGCACAGGCACAGACATATCCTGAGTCCAGTACTGCCTCACAAGGATTAAAACTATTGCCCTGACTCCTATTTCAAACTCAAAGCTTGAGACGGAAAAAAAAAATAAATAAAAGATCTGCTTCGTACTAATGCCAATTTAGTTTTTGTTTTAGAAGTCGGAGGTTGCTTTCACAGTGAAATGCTGGTTTTCCCTCATTTCCAAGGTAACTCTAATCTTTACAGGTAAATTACAATCATGTAGAGACATGGAGGTATCAGCAACACATCCTTCTGAAATGTGTCCTATTACACTCACGTACATTTTGTTGCTGACCATTTAAAGACTGCTGATCCCTTTCCATCTTACTCCTTTAATATAAGGCCCAAGCCACATCTCATTTACTTAATCAAGCACCCACAGAGTTCAGCAGAAGACAAGGCAGTGCAGTTTGTTACTAAAGAACAGCTATATTTCATCACATGATGAAGTGAATCTCCCCAGAGGATGGAATTATTCCAGCATGCATTGAGGCTAAAGGTAAAATGCCAACTGATCACAATGGTCTTTCCTGGCACATTTTAGGAAACGCGTTTGTTGCATCCTAATTCTTCCCATGCATTTTCTGCATAAGCCCAACTGGAAGCTGAGCATTTCTGAGGGGCAGCAGCCTAGGAAGTAGGCATGGCTACCTGCAGCTCCCTTTGCAAACCTATTTGCTGCTACACGGCACCACATAAAACGAAAGGATGTCAGTGTAACAGGACTGACTTACAGCCGTGCTTCTTTGTTACACGGAAAGTATTGATATGATTGATTAAAACAATTTTTTTTTTTTTTTTTAAATCTATAGCTTTCATGATAGATGGAATTTGGTCCAAGTAGCCGGGATGAGGCCACAGCCCTGACCAGCGCTTGGTTTTGTGGCAGTCGAACCATGTTATGAACCTCCTCTGGCTTTGTGGCTATCCAGCCTTGGCTGTGGGGACAGAAGACAACCTCCCCTTGCCGCTTCACCAATCACCAACAGGTACACTTTTTGTTCCACTCACCTGTTAACCACCCTCTTACACTACATACCCTCAAATCCTTGGCTCTGGTACGGTCTCAGCCACTTTAAATAAATAAGAAAGAATTAACCGAACTTTGCAGGGGAACAGACCTCTACCCATGGTGTTGCGGCCGCAGCATGAGCTCTTCACTGCCGAGCCCCCCAAACCCTTCGCTTAATGGCTCCGTTACTCTTCCGCCGCTGCCGCCGCCGCCTAAAACGAGACGGCGGGTGCGCCCTGGGAGGGGCGGGGGGCACAGGGAGCCCCCAGTGGCCCCAAACGGCCGCGGCCCGTTTCTCCCGCGTCGGCTCGGCTCCTGTGCCGCCTCCCGTAGCCGGGACGCTTGCGGCCTCGCCATGGCAACGGGGATGGGCGGTGCGGAGGGCCACCCTCCCGCCCCTCTGCCTTCCCCGAGCCAGCCGCCCTCAGGCTTGGCCGCTGCTGCGGTCCGCCCCCCTGTGAGGCGCCTCTGGACTTGGTGTCTGTGGGGCGGCTGGTCTCCGAGGCGTGAGGAGTAAGCCCGGTGACTCCCTTCCGGCTGAGGCCCGCGGGCCAGGTGGGCCGCAAAGTCCGACTTAGACTATGGAAAAGGTGGAAGCTGTGAGAAATCAGCAGCACTCGAGGTGCTCCGCATTAGCGGGTCCTCCAGCTAGCAGAGTGGTTGTGTGGTTTCTTGGAGCTCAAATGAAATCCAGATGAGTTTATCTGAAATGGGAGCATGTCTCAAAGTTAAGTAATTTCTGAGGCTGACAAGCAAAGAACCAGTGACAAGATGATATTGATACTTAAAGAAAGGTTTGTGGGCAGTCTCTTACTTTAGAGATGAACACTTGCTGTAAGCAGGCTTTTTTCTTTCAGGACCTCTGATCTTCCTGACATCCTTCAGGACTTTTGTGCAACAGAAAAGAGCAAGTAGAAAAGTCTAGACCTAATTGCTAAGTAAGTGACATAACATGAAAGCTTTTGGTTAATGGAAAAATTCTGTTGCTTTCTGTTGATGAGATCCTGCTGTTTAATTTATTGTAGGAAAGAAACTGTTCTTCCAGGGGACAGATCGGCTAAGGAATCTGGGAGTTTATAAGAAGTGGAAACAGTGAGAAGGAACCAATGAGCTTTTCGTAAATGCAAATAAAAATTATAAGAGAAACCATAATAGGATGCTGAAGAATACCAAGAGCAGAGGTTTTTCAGTAGCCCCTTTTTTGGTGTTGGAAACCTCCAGAAGAGATAATTTTTTTTTTAGCACAGGTTTGACCTAGTTTTTATGGCTAAAACTGTTTGGAAAACCACAATGTCAAATCAATTGTTATAATCTATTTTGGAAGGATCAAGTGGACAGAAAGCACTTCAAAAATGGCATTACCTCTCTCTGAGTTGATGGCAATCGGAAGCAAATGATCTTGAATGTTTATGGGTCAATGTTCTAACAGATTAGTCAGAAACTGACAGGCTACTTAGCTGATATCAAATCACACTAGAGAACAGCATGACCTATGTCTTACCCACCTAAAATATATAGGGAAAACACTGCTGTACTGTGGTGAATTTCAATCTGAGTGACATATGCTGGAGGTCTCATGCTGCCTGTGTTAAAATGTACCTGGCATTTCAAAATACTTTAAATGTCAATTTCCTAACTCAAAAAATGTTGCATCCAACACAGGGGAATTCTATATTAGACCTCATCTTGTCAGATGAAAAGGAATTGATCACAGAACTAAAAATTAGCCATACCTTAGGTATAACTCATAATGATTTGATCACATTTGTTATGTGCAAACAGAATTAAGTCCAAACCAATATATATACTTAATGATTTGCAAGGGCTAATTTTATAAAGGTGAATACTATTATAAGGTAAAGCTGTCGGGAGAAAGAATTTGATCTGAAATGGGAGAATGATAATTGGAAACCGTTTAAGGATGTTAGCCCAGATACCCACAAAGACATAATCCCACAACTAGGGAATACATTTGCTGAAAAGCCAGGGTAGTTTACAAGGAAAACATATATGAAACAGAAGAAGGAAATGTGGTATCATACATGTACGCTGTAAGGTAGGATCTGTAGAAAATTACTGTGAGTAGTAAAAGGTTCTAAGGGAAATATGGTCAACAAAGTTAAAATGTGGAAAACAGAATTTTAAGTATAGATGATAGAAAATGATCTGAATAGTGAGAAGACCCTATTGAAGAATGATGATGTCAGCTTTAACCATAATTAGTGACAAACTTTGAATGTGAAAACATACACACACACACACAACTTCTGCACATTTTAGAAGATGGCAGCTGAAGCAGTTATGTTATATGGCATCAATGAGTTGTTTTCTGTTCAAATGATAATGTAAGAGGACAGTTCAACTTCAGTTACTAAACCAAAATTGGCATTAGAGAGTTTTTGAATGAACATGTCAAGAAGTTGCATGCACTAACAATGTTCATATTCAGAAGTTCTTGGAACACTAAGACATTTACATAAAGAGGGTACAGCTGGTAGTTTTCCAATACTTTAAAAGAATAAAAGGGTTAATAGTAATTTATCAATGTCACAGTCTTCACAAGCAAAATATGGAACAGCCAATATAAAAGTCAGTTAATAAAAAATTTAGAAGATGATAGATAATTCTGATTAACTTGTGGTTCTGCTATACACACACATGCACACTCACACACATATATATGTGTGTATATAGTAAGAAAAATAGAGCCTGGCAAACAGACTTTGTTTTCTTAATGAAGCTGCAGGTTTCATTTATTGATGTAATTTAACGAGATTTCAGTAAAGCATTTGACTAATTATCACAGGGATTTTGGATGAAGCACTTCAGTAACACAATTGTCTCTATCCTGTACATAAACTTACAAAGAAAACTTGTGAAGACTGAAATGATAAACCAGCAGACTTAAAATTACTGGTAATATTCTGGAATGATCTCTGATGTACTTCACAAGCAGCCATTTTACACCATGGCTACATCTTCCGTGTTAAGCACATATAAGTCATTTGACTTGGAAGCAAAGTAAGAATTTTTTTTATGAATATGTATTCAAAGGATCCTGCATGCCAAACAAAATGTAACTTGGAGAGGACACTCTCTAGAAAAGAGTCAAATGCGGTCTACACCTATATATTAATACAAAGAGGGAGTAGGCTTTTTGTAGTTAAGCTTGAAACCAACTCTTACTACAATGCTGTGTTGCAGCACCAATATAGTTTAGAAATGTTTGGCCTGCAAGTCCTGAAGGGAAAGGGTGTCTGTCCATGGGAAAAAAACCCCACAACAATTCAATTGCTAACACTTTTTGTTCCTATCACTGAGGTAGGTCTTCCAATTCTGTAAGCGATGATAATGTCTGAAGATGGATAACATTTTATAGCAGATCAACTTCACAAAAACTATGTGAAAATTTAGTTTGCTTGAGCAAATTTGGTGTTTGGATGTTGGAATATTCAAAAAATGTAATCTGAAGAGGCAAAAAGTACAGATATTGATAATTTTGAGTAGCTGGTATCCTTTTAGGTAATGTGTTGGTGCAGCTTTTATGATTGTTTGAACAGGGAATTGTTAATATACTGTCTGTTCTTAAATGTGCAATGCCAAATTATATACATATTGTGCATAAGTAGACTAGATCACTGTCAAGTTCTATTGCTGGCACAGTAGGCTCAGGAATGAGCCAAATATTTGACAGAGAATGCAAGTCTCCAAAATCTTTACTTCGTGGTTCTTGTCATGTTTCGTCTTGCTTGCAGCTCATAGATGGAAATGTTCCAGAGTAGCATTAGAGAAAAGGATTAGACATCATAAACTTTTGTTTTTATCACAATTTCCATTTCTTTTTGCTTACGGCAATTCAAACACTGTAATGGAAAACTAAGCAAAATAGGACTGTGTTAACACTAATGTACTGGTGAACATTTACTTATATAAGTCTTTCCATTCACTCAATGGAACTATTCATGTAACTAAAAACTTGCTAAAATAAGTATCAACTCTTCCCAGTTTAGCTCTAAATAAATAGGTATAAGGGCTACAATGGACAAATTATTTCTCATCCTTGGGCATTATTGTTCTGCATGCCTAGAAATTTGAGTTTTGCATTGTTAAAAAGAGGGTATAAACATTCATTCATAGGCCTGGAAGTTCCAGAGATACTGCACTTCAATTTTACGGCTATTACAAATGAAAACTGGATTCATGGTAACCTAACACATCTCAGAAGTGTCTAAATCAGTATTTCTTTGACTTGAGAGACATGTATGGTACAAAGGTGGCATTGTACAAAGATTTTATTGGCATTTCTCTGAGATCACCTAATAAACTTATTAGTGAATAATGGAGTCACAAGTAATACTGCTTTCCGAAACTCATACTGTCAAGTCTTTTATATCATGCCATTGTATGCCTACGTTCTACATGCATTACAGAGAAAAGTGCCCCAGCATGCACTCTATATATTTACTTCTGCTACCTCATTTTACAATAAAATGAATTTTATCCCTTTAATGTCTCCTCCTAGTTCCGTGGTAATGTTTACTTATTTCAAGTATTAGTACTCACAGACTTAGAGGTATGCATTAGATTTTAATCTTCTGAAACGTTTGTAACATTATCAACTAACTTGCTTTGTCTTCTTTGGAAAGTTGTCTAAAAAGATTTATATAAAAAGTTAATCAAACTATATCACTGACTTGGCTCATCAGTACAACTTTTTCATCACCATAACAATATCTATATGACATCTAGCTTATCATCATGAATTATGGGGGAAAGGATAAACAACCCATTAAGAAATTAAAGGCCCACAAAGGTGCAGTTTGATAAAGGATAAAAAAACCCCACGGGGTATGTATAATAAGATCTCTCTCCCCTGAAGAGTGATCGTTATCTTTCTTTCATGAGCGTCAAAGACCTGGAGCTTCTCAGTGCCTCGGGCAAGTGAGTTTGAAGGTCTCCTTCATGACTGAATGGAAAATAGTAATCAGAATGAGGTTAAGACTGTTTATCATACAGAGCATTTAAAAAAAAATAGCTTTATCTGTAGAACTGATATTAGTAACTAATAGAAATAGCCACTATAATCATATGTAGAAAACTTCACTGTGGTTTGTGTATACAGTGTGTCATTGTCTGTTTATTCTGGTATGTGTTGGGAAAAGCTCTGTTTCATGGAGAATTGAGCTGAATAGCTCTGATACATTGTTTGTATAGTCTTAATTCTGTAATAAATGGAAGCCTGTATCAAAGAACAGTGACTTACAGATAAAGATGTCTTTACAACCCCAAAAGAAATAAGTTATTCTTAAATAAGTTTTCATTTTCTGGGACAAAGTATACAGCCAATATCCTTACTGTATTGTAATTACTTATACCTTTTTTATACTAATAGAAGATGGTACTCTGAGTGAAGTTCATGATTCTGTGTATGGTATGACTTGTGGCTGAACGAGAATCTAACTAAATCAAAGGAGGTGTAGTCAAAATTAACAACTTGAGTGATGAAAATAGAATTATCTGGTACAGTTCCCTTCTTTGTCTAATAGATTGTGCTAAAATTAATGAAAAAAAAAATTAATTGAGATAATCAGAAAGACTGCCAGCAAAAGGTGCTCATATTAAGTTGCACTCAAGGATTATTTTTTTCCTCAGTAAGTTGAAATTCTGAAGTTTTACACTTGGTCCCTGCAGATTGTTTAGTCTTAATTGCTATTAAATTCTTCTTCCATTGTTTTCTAGCTCTGGTTACACCCGTTGATTGCCTCCCATCTTAAACACTGATACAGATAAGTAAATAGATGTTATTTACATGTAACATTTCATGATGGAGCCTAGCCCTGAGAGCTCTGTGCACTAACTGCGGTGTAAATGATAAATAACAGTATGTTAACTACATAGAGCAGATGTCTTTTGAGGTCAGGAGATCTGAAATTCTCTTTCTAGTTGACTTCTGGAACACTGTCAGTGACAGCCAGGATTGCCTTTGGCCTGTTCTCTGTTGGTCTGTGATTTATATAATGTATTCAGGTGGGAGAGTGAGTAAAGGCTCACCTACATTTCAAATGCTCACCTACTGAGGATTGTAACTTAAAATAGCAGAAGTGAAAAGGCATGGAAAGGCCATGTCTAGGAAAATAATCTGGCATTGTTTCATAGTCCTAGGACAAAATTTTTTGTATTGTGCCAGAGATCAAATCCTTTGGGTTCAGTAGGTCTAGCAATTAATGGATGTTTTTGCTCCCCTGTGTAAACTTCCATAAGGCTAAGAAGTGTTGCTGTTTTCAGGTGTAGTAGATATTAAAATTGAACTTTAGAAACTTTGGGGATGAAAAGCACTTTGCAGGCATACACTTCCACATTACTTACCTTCAAACTGAACTTAAAATTACGCACTGTGTTAAAAACATTGCTTTATATGAATGTAATTTGTCTTAGTACTCTTATCAAATTATTTTGTGTAAGTTTCTGGTACATTGGATTGTTGTTATCAATCAGCCACAAAAGTGATACTGAAATTCTAATGGAGGCCATTTTAACATTCGCTATCAGTGACATGAGTATAGGCTTCATTTATTAATTGTAGCTGATTAGCCACAAGGCAAACATTTAATTAAACCTTGAGAGACAATAACAATGCACATAAATTATCCATTTAAGAGCACATAGGTCTTTATATTTCATTAAAAATTGTTTAACCAATAACCACACATCTTAAGCTCAATCTGTATTTGCACAAATTTGAAGTCAGAAAATCCCCTAGTGCATTGCTGTTTTTTCCAGACATTTATTTCTTGGTGCATTTTGATTTGTATTTACTTACACTTGGTCATGCTGCTTTCCTGATTAGTGAGACTGCTAGTCAAATAATAGATTGGTTTTAAAAGTCCTACCAAATTATTTACTTTCAAAATTATTTCAGAATAGTCTAAAAGATACATTTGGTGCTCATGGGATTCAGAAGAGCAAAAATCAAAACAAATACAATGTTATATTGCTATATATTGAAGGCTTCTGCTTTGAATTATTTTTGTCCCAATGCAGCTGTTTTCTGTTCTAGTACTGAGATATTTTTTTTCCTACAAGAATACATAGTTATTGGTTTATATGTTTTTCTGAGGACTGGCATTATATTAAAAGCATACTTGAGTATGAAATTCAGATGGAAGCAGAAAGATGAGTACTTAACAAAATACTATAGGACTATTAGTACTATTAGTTCAAACCATTTCCATGAGTTTGAACAGATAATTATCTGCTCCATGAAGTAACTTTAAGAAGTGGAAGCATCCTTAAAACACTTGTGGCCAGGTTATTTTTCTTCAATGTGTATTTTCTACCAACTATATTTTCTGAATAATGTAGACCGAGGCAAAGACATTCTGACAAATAGGTGAGGAAAAAAATATCACCTGGTAAAGTGAAAAATAGTTTTGATAACATAGTGCACTGATTCTTGTTTCATATGATTTTAACACTTACAGCCCAACCTCAAAGTTACAAGAATTTGACACTAAATTCTATTTCACTATCCTGTGATACTATATGAGAAGCATAGAGAAGTATGATGTGAGGTATATGTGATTTTCCTATTTATGTTAAAAATTACACAAGTGTCAAATATGTGAAATACATTTACGTGTATTGGACATTGTAAATATTTGCTGAAAATAAGTCAAAGCATATTCATATAAAT
Organism: Coracopsis vasa; assembly: GCA_026283785.1. Taxonomy (NCBI): domain Eukaryota; kingdom Metazoa; phylum Chordata; class Aves; order Psittaciformes; family Psittacidae; genus Coracopsis; species Coracopsis vasa. Next base: position 25,213 of record JANHGB010060035.1, read on the forward strand.
GTCATTGCCAGTCCATACATCTGCTTCTTCTTTACCTGGCTGTTGTCTGTGTAGGCAATACTCTTAGAATAGAGATCTTGTCTCTCTGTTTTCAAAGGCTCTTATTTTTAGGAGTACTGGGAAAACAGCTTCTGCTTCATTGCAGGAGGAAAGTACTTTTGAAAATCAATCTTGTGGGGTACTAACAAAGCTTTGCAAATAATTAGTGCTATTACTAAGACATTAAAACAAGATAGAAAACAAGCTACTCTTTCTTGAAATAGATGTTTTTAAGGAAATTGCCAAGCTTAAGTACATGAACTACACCAAAGGAGCCAGTATGACCAAATCTCTTAGGTCAAATGAGCCCTCTAATATTCCAAGCTAGCCTCTTTCTCTTCTTTCCCTTCAGGTTTAGGGATAGGCTCTGTGACTTCTTGCCTTTTTTTTTTTTTTCCTGTTTTTTTTTTTTGATATGGAAAGAGGGAAAAAGCAGTTAGAAATCATTTATCAAATAAAACGAAACCCCAAACCTGAAATACAGTAGATTTGCACAACTGTCTATGAATTTAAATGTAGGTTACTCCATTCATGTACAAAGATATTTAGATGGCAAATGGAAACTAGCAGCTGTGAGCCACATCACATTCATATATAATTGAAGCACCCGAGAGTAAAATACTGAGGCACAATAGGTGACAACTGGTAAAAACAAGAGAAGTATAAAACAGGATACAAAACTCTGGGGAGTATAGAGAATATCTAACACAGGCTGAAGAACCTACAATAACTGTATCTAAATTACCAGATAATATAAAATAATAACTGAACTGATGAAGCCAGAGAATTCAGTGAAGTACTGCTGAGGCACAGAGCTTCTGTTGGAACGATATATTGCTGGAATCACTAACATTTGCCTGATTTTCTTCGGTACCTTGCAAAGAGAAGGAAGATTTTTTAACTTGTTGCAAGATGTCCAGAATAGAGAAGCAGAAATTCCCCAGTATGAGCCATTATACCTGTGTCCCTGAAAGAACAGTTTCACTCATTCTTCATGGATCTGCCTCAAAACAGTATTTAGAGATGGAGGTGACATTTATTGCCCCTCAGTCTGCAGGGACACCCAAATGTTACTCAAAGCAGTACTGGTTCAGTCCAGCCTTTTTCTGATCGCTTATCTAGTCAAAGTAACATCTTTTTTGGAAAGTGAAATTGAAGACAGCAGCTGGCAATGACAGTTTAGGACCATAAATCCTGGAAAAGACATTTTGCTGTGGTAATAGCTGGACTTGGATCTACATGCAGTTGCAGTAGGCTCTGACGTAAATGCCTTTGTCTTGTGGTGGCCACATGGGCAAAACTGTGGAGTCACATTCTTTTCTAAATGTGAAACAGAAGTTTGTATCAGACAGTTTCTTATGAATTAGCCTTAGGGAGAGCACACTGTTTATTGAAAAGGGATGTTCTTGGCATTGATTCTTCTGTGTATTAACTTTACTGTAACTGTAGTACATACATATGTAGCAATTTTACACCACAGTTTCCTCAGATGCAGAGAATGCAGGCATCTGAATCATCTATCCTGACCATATTTTTTTCCATAATTATCATGCTTTCTGAATTTATAAACTCCAGAAAGAAGTGAGAATGATGCTAAGGGCTCCTTTTCTTGGGACTTGACTGTCAATTCAAAACCTTTATAACATTTATGTCATACCAACATCAGTCTTTAGCTTCAGTCTTTAGTCTTAAATGTTGCCAGATATATGTTACAGATTGATTAATAATTTTTTCAAACAGTTTCAGCTAAGTACATAGTATCTCTGTCTTGAAATAAACTGAAGTTTAGTAACCTGGCTCACCTGGGAGATGGATTACAGCAATAATAAAGATAACAATATGAGTTTGCTGCAAGAAAGATTAGAAGCTAACATCCATAATGAAAGACATAATCTCCTCCTGGATTATACACTATAATGCCAGCACCCATGTGCCTTTAATCTTGGATTTATTGAGAGGAATTTTGAGTTTCCAGAACCCTGCACAGAGTATTTACCCAGGATGTACCTGTGCCTCTACTTATGGAAGGTGGCTACTTTTTCTGGAAATGCATCCAGAAGTAGAGACATGCATCTCTACTAAGGCAGAGTGGTAGCTAATACTGAGAAATGAAAATGTATACAAGTAAGAATATGCAGATCTAAACTGCTATACACAAAACGTCAATTAGATTATTACGGAGTGGTTTCATTCTTTGATAGACATCTAAGTTATAATCTGTAATTAGTAATCATCAGTCTAATTGCTTTTGCCTGGCTCACAAACACACTAGCATGCACAGCTTGCTATGTTTCCCATGTTATTTTTATTTGCTATTATAACCATTATCACAGTATTAGCTGTTTTGGTAGTGGTCAAGTTACTTCATATGGGAATGCATTTTTATATGCCATTCTGAGAATAAAATACTGACTTCAGTGCATGTTTTTCCTCCCAGGATTAGCTGGAGTTTATTGAAATTCAAATCCAAACCAAGAAATAGGTATTCTGGTTGTGGGTTGGACTTAGTCATAATCTCTACAGAAGATAAAGCACTTGACTGCATTAATGTTTCTTGGTTGTTGTACGTGATTGTTTGCATCTTCAGAGTAAATCAGGTAGTAAAAAAAATTCACCTGTGATTTACTTTTAAGTTCACGTGACATGATTTATCATACCATCACAGTTAAGGAAGCGGACTGTAAGTTAGTCTGAAATAGTGTCCTAGATGTCTTTATGTCTAAGAGCCTTGTACGATGATAAGAGAATTCTTGAACACACATTGCTTGCTTTTCCATACAAGTTTTTGTACTTTAAATCAATGTGCATCTTTTCTGCACATACATCTGTGGTATTTTCTTTACAGGCATTAGTGTCATAAGTGAAATAAAAAGCCAATGTCAGGTGTCAGTTTGCATATCCTTTTTTGATTCCAGTCTTGTGCTCTGATTCAGGCATTCCAACTGCTTATTCCAGTTACATCTTTTGAACTTCCTGTTGCCATATAGATAATTGGGTATCTTGCACGGTCTTTTTCTATACAGAGTAAACGTGCCACTTCTAAATTATAAGTACAATCTACGGTGAGTTCTTATGCACTATTTATGCATGTCTTTCCAGAAGGATTATTTTAATGCTAATTTAGGCCACTGAAGAGCAGTGAACCATCACTAGTAAATTAAAACCTGTAGACAAATCAGATCTCAGATTTCATATTTTCAAAATCATGACAACAACTAAATGATGTGTGACTAACACATCTATCTCTCCCCCTCCCAAGCACTTCAAATCCTGTCAGTGACACAGAAGTTTGCAATTTTTATGGTTTCATTTCTGTGAACTTTCGCAGGGTTCTACTATTTATGAAGTGGCAGGTACTTCTGGAAAGTAGAGATTGATGTAATATGTAAGAGTAAGAGAAAGGATACTGAGACACCCAACTTTTTCTACTTTGCCAGAAATTTGCAGACACAGCTGGTAGAAAATCTGAAATGTTACTGATTAAGTATATTATTTGGCAAAGACCATTGTGTATAATATTTCAAAACTGCTTCAGCATTATGGACCAAAATATAATTTAAAACATGGAGTAATCAGTAATTGTATGTTATACTATTACTGCAACACTAGTAAAAGGAAGCAAACTGCAGCCATGTAATAGAATTTTAAAGTTCTGGGTTTGTTTGTTTTCTAAGGACACCATTGATACAATAATGCAAATAACTCAGGTAATGTGGCCATGCAAACCTCTCAATTTGTTTTAATTTTTCTTATAGTTATGCATTATTCATGTTGCATTAGCATATGCACTGTTTTATTTCCCTAATTGTAACAAGCACTTAATTAATTACACTATAACCTCTTGAATCTATAGGCCAACTGTTGCATCTTTAGTTAATATTTTAAAATCTCATCTTTTTGCATTTTTCCTTGTGTCTTTGATGTTTTGTTTCTTACCCTTCTTGTTTGGGTTCTCTGTGGAATAGTCTCAGAATAATCCTGCAGTTCTCTTTTATGACTGAAACTTTGCATTTTAACAGTTGTCTGGAGATAGTTTCTTCCTTGTGAAATATCAGTTTTAATAACAAGAAAAGAAAAATGCCATAAATCTGCACTAACCACATAAAGCTGAAGTCTCTGAGAGACTGATTAACATTGAGACTCTACACAGGTTTTTCAATAATTAGAGTATGTGCTTGCATGGAGCCGTGACTGCTCTGGCCTTGATGCCATTTCCCAGGGCAGACAGCAATTATTACAAACCACAGTATATTTCCTACATTCTCTGCTGCCAGCCACTGAAGATCTTTTTGGAGTAAAGGTCTCTTAATTTTCTGCATTCTTGTCATCAATTTGGATTAGCAACCTGTTTTCTTCAGTTGCTTTAGAAACAATTGACAGCTGCTTTTCTGCTGTAGTATTTTCTTTGCACCTGAGGTTGAAGAGATCGTGATCATAGCTTTGATTGTATTAACATAGTAGATAACAGTCTTGGCATTTTCAGCAGGGCAGCTAGAACCAAACTGTTTCCACTATCTTTGAGCTCAAGTGAGTAACCTCCACTCAGCACTCCTAAGCTTTGTGGTATGGATTACATTTATTTATTGTTCTCAGATTTTTATTGCCTCCATGCTTCAGAAATGAATTATTCATTGAGGTAAAGGGATCTTTCTTCTGCGATACAGTGTCTTCACCTTGTATATACATTCTGTAGTTATTTTGACTAGAATTTTATTGTATTATAAAAACACAAACTATAAAACTGGGTCACCTAATTTAACATTAAAACCCAAAATATATATACTCATAGCTAGTAAATTAAATGCTAAGTGGTTAAATTTAAAGTGATTACATTGCTCTTTAATTGTACAGGTAAGATTCTACTAGTTATTAGTAGGGAGAAAATGTTCAGATTGCTTTTTGTAACATAACATTGAACTGGGCTGTGTAACTGTAGAGCTATATTCCTGGCTCTTGGCTGCTTTCTGCCTGTTGAATTTCTTTAGCAAATATTAAGATGTTTTATGTCTGG
>JANHGB010060036.1:0-36908 GCA_026283785.1 Coracopsis vasa
GTATAGTACAGCACTGGGCAATCAAAGAGCAGATTTGGAAAGCCTCCAATTGTTTGTGCTAGAGCTGTGTGGGCTGCCTCAGACTGGGGAGATATAGAGTCTGGAATTCATAAAAATTTGCTTTTTCTTCTTTTCTCTATTTGGCTGCTTCTTTCAGATTTCAGATGAACCTGGTGGTTACTAGATCTGACATAATATCATTTTAGAAATAGCATATGCTGGAAAGGATTTGCAATAATGAAGGCAGGAATAAGCAAGCCATGATGAGTCGTGGGATTCATTTCAGCCCTTCCAGCCATCATGTTTGCAGAGTGCTATCCATGCTGTAACAGGCATTTGCAGGATGCTCACACTTCGTTGTGGTGATTAGGTAAAACATCTGAACTCCAATCGTGAGTCAGGAAATAATCCCCTTGAAAATCAACTACTGGTTAGTGCAGTTGCATCCAAGTACTCTGAGAGTGTCTGGCTGCTCCTGAGCCCCCACGGGCTAATGGCTGTGCAGGCAGAGGAAGCAAGCAGAGTGGCAGCTGTTCCATATGGGTAAACTGAAGAACCCCCTATCCTAGAGCCATGCAGAATGAAAAGGGGTCACGGAAAGCTCTCCAACTACTTTGAGAAATATAGAATCAACTAGGTTGGAAAAGACCCTTAATATCAAGTCCAACCTTTGCCCCAGGATTGCCAAGACCACCACTAAACCATACAAAGGGCCCCGTCTGCATGGATTTTGAATAATTCCAGGGATGGTGATTCTATCACTTCCCTGAGCAGCCTGTTCCAATGCCTGACTTCCCTTTCCATGAAGAAATGTTTCCTAATAGCCAGTCTAAACCTCCTCTAGTTCAGCATGAGACTGTTACCTGCTGTCCTATCACTTGTTACTTGGCAGAAAAGACCAAACCCCACCTCACTACAACTTCCTTTCAGGTAGTTGTAGAGAGCAATCAGCTCTCTCCTGAGCCTTCTCTTCTCCAGACTAAACAACCTCAGTTCCCTCAGCCGTTACTCATAAGACCGATTCTCCAGACCTTTCTCCAGCGTCATTGCCCTTTTCTGGACCCACTCCAGCACCTCACTGTCTTTCTTGTAGTGAGGGGCCCAGAAATGAACACAGGATTTGAGGTGTGACCTCACAGGGGGATGATCACTTCCCTAGTACTGCTGGCCACACTATTTCTGATACAGGCCAGGATGCTGTTGGCCTTCTTGGCACAAACTGGCTCCTCTTCATCAGCCATCAATCAGCACCCCCAGGTCCTTCTCCGCCGAGCAGCTTTCCAGCCACTCTTCCCCAAGCCTGGAGCATTGCATGGGGCTGCTGTGGCCCAAACGCAGGACCCGGCAGTGAGCCTTGTTGAACCTTATACCATTGGCCACAGCCCATTGATCCAGCCTGTGCAGATCCCTCTGCAGAGCCTTCCTATCCTTCAGCAGATCAACACTGCCACCCAGCTTGGTGTCATCTGCAAATTTACTGAGGGTGCACTCAATCCCCCCATCCAGATCACCAATGAAGACGTTAAACAACACTGGCCCTAACACAGAGCGCTGAGGGACACCACGAGTGACTGATCGTCAACTAGATGTGATGCCATTTACCACCACACTTTGGGCTCAGTCAGCCAGCCAGTTTCCAACCCATCAAAGAGTACACCTATCCAAGTCATGAGCAGCCAATGTTTCTGTGTGAGACAGTGACAAATGCTTTACTTTAGTTAAATTCAAACAGACAATGTCTACAGCCTTTCCCTCATCAACCAGGCAGGTTACCTTATCATAGATGGAGATCAGGTTGGTCAGTAGGACCTGCCCTTCATGAACCCATTCTCACTAGGCCTATGTTTTCTCACATGTGCTTCATGACGTCACTTCGAATCATCTGCTCCGTGACCTTCCTTAGCAATGAGATCAGGCTGAGAGATCTGTAGTTTCCGGCATCCTCCTTCCTGCCCTTTTTATAGAAGTGTCACAATGGCCAACCTCCAATCCTCAGGGACCTGCCCACTAGACCAGGAGTGCTCATAGATGATGGAGAGTGGCTTAGCAAGTTCCTCTGACAGATACTTCAGCACTCCTGTGTACAGCTAAGTGGAGCAGGAGGTCGCTAACCATTTTATCCTGAATTATGAGGAATCCAATCAGCTCCCCATCTCTGCCATCCAACTCAGGAAACTGAGTACTCTTAGGATCGCTGGTGTGTCTATGAAACACTGAGGTAAAGGCAGCAATAAGTACCTCAGCCTTTTCCTTATCCTCAGTCACTAGGATTCCCCTAGTATCCGGTGGAGGATAGAGGTTTTCCTTGGCCCTCCTTTTATTTGTATAAGAATCAGTTGTACTTAGAAGAGGAAGCAGATTTGACCTGTTCATCCATTTCTTTTGCCTTTTCTAGCACCAGTTCAAATTCACTGATATAGGCAAATAGATGAAAAGGATTTCACTTTTCATCTTTCCTGCTCAGAAAAAAAAAAAAAAAGTTGTTTTTTTTTTTTTAATTATTTATGCAATATTAATTTGACACTAATTGTACTCAATATGTACAATTCTTTATCACAGATTTTCTGGCATGTATATATTAAAACCAATTTATTAACCTATCCACAAAAATACACCTGAACTGAATAATACAAAACCATTAAGTGGCGACTCCATTGATCCTTCATATTATTTACTGTAATGCTGCTATACTACCAAAGGTAAAAATCTTCCCATGGGAAATCCATGAAAGCTATGGATTATTTCATTTCCCACAGACAAAGCCTCCTGAATTAATCAAACCACATATTTGACTGAACTAATGGGTTATAAATTGGAAATTTCTGATTTGGTTTTGCTAGTTACAATTATTATGGGTTTGTTTTGTTCTGCAACACTATGAGAGATTTCTCTTAGCTGGCTATTTGTATATTTGAGTATTTTTTTACTGCTCTTTGCTGCTGATTGATTGATAATGAACTGCAATCTACAACAGCGTGGTACGTCATGCTACCCTGTGCTATGAGCCATCACAAGAATCTGCACATCTAATGATATAATATTGTTTCTTATCTCAGATAAAGTGCAGATAAAATAATTTACACCAAAAAAACCCACCCTACAATTCAAAATGGTTCACATGAAAAAATGGAAAATGACTGGAAATGACGCATATAAATCACATATGAGTCACTATGTACCACAAACTATGCTTTTTATGTAGGGCCTGATGGACTAAGGCCCTGTCTGCTAGTGGCTGCCTGCTTCCTCTAAATTCTCCATATTGCTCTCACGTAAATTCAACAATCTGAAAGTTTCCATCTTAATTACTTATGCTGTGCCATTTGTCAGCAGAAGGAGCCAAGCACTTCTGGGTAGTCACGTATCACTTCCCATAATGACACATCCCTTACCTTCACACTCTCCTTCCCCATATTAAATTACTTGGAATGGGAAGGATCTATCTCTCTTCATTGACTACAAACGTGACCCAGTTACACAGAGAGCCTGACTTTTATGGAACTAATTTTAGGGCCAAATATACCCTGCTCTGAATAATCATGATGAAATAACTCTTTTGCAGTACTTATTTCACTTGCTGTAAAGCCTTGCACAATATATATTTGTTTGAACAGCCTGTATTACCACTCCATGTCATTGGAAATTTGTACTGAAATGAAAGCTTTTTTTGCATCATTATGGCATTTTTGATCACAGCAGAAGACTTCACCCTGAATTAGGAAGCATAGAGTTCAAGTCTTCTGTATCTCAGTTGCTGAAGTATAGTGTCTCATTCTGCATAAAAGTTTTTGATATCAGGAATTATTAATGAGCTAGCACAATCAGTGCTCCTTGTGATGCAGTCAGACTTCTCATGATTGATAGAAACTAAAGGAAGTTATACAGAATTAGGAGTACAAAACTTACCATGATACACTACTATCAAAGTCTACAGTATTCAGGATATATTCAGTAGGCTGAATGGAATACAGACATCAACTAACCTCAGAAGACTGGATTTAAATCCAAATCTGAATCTGATATTGGGACAATATGGTTATAAAATAGCACCTGTTATTTCATGAATGTGTAGCAAGAAGCTTGCTTTGTAAGTGTGTTATTTCGTCCCCTTCAGTATAATTAGTGAATATTCTTCACCTGACTTCTCCAGAAGCATACAGAAATGCATGTTTGTATACAGAATATCACAGCACTTTTAAAATATTTTTTATTAAAATAGCCATTTGGGAGTGTTGCAGTATTTTTTAATCATCTTTACTATTTCTGGTCTCAGTATACACAGTTGCCCTAAAACCATGAAAGCTGATGGACATTTTTTGTGGATTTCCACCAGCAGAAATTCTGGGTGCATAGCACAAGTAATTTTAAAATCCTGTGACATTTTGTGGCATTGTTTCGTTTGTTTCAGTTGTCCGGCTACAGTGGCAGGCTACTGCAATTAGATAGATAGCTTATGATATTTTAATGTTTTGTCAGATTTATTTTAAGAAAAAGTGGTTTATTTTATAAGAAAGAAAGAAAGAAAAACCAACAAAAACCAAAACTCAATGTCTTTTATTTATTTCCTGAGGACTTTCACTTACACAAGTAGGCACTAAATATTTGAAATTGACTTTCCAGAGCACAGCAGTAAAAAAAGTAAGAATTTGGCTTAGTTTCATTTAAAACAGTAAAAATTGACCTTGTAAACATTTCCATAGGAGGTAGGATACATACATTTGACAATCTGTCAAATAAGAGAAAGTAAACAGTTACTCTGTGGTCCTAATAAATAATGAGCAACACAGGCATTAAATAAACATTTTTATACAAAAAGATGTAAGTGAAAGACTAAAATATCATTTTTAATAAATTAGGAATAGATGTAATCATTTCTTTACAACTTAGTCTTGCTTGCAAGAATCACTGACTCTTTCTGCTCGCCCAGAATTTTTGACTGAAAAGTTGTAATTGTGAAAACAATCCTGAGTGATTCACAAGCAGGACCCAATTTGAATATAGCTATATTTTTCTGTGTGGAGGACTGCTAATATCCCTCCTTTAACACCTACATGTAATACTTTTCTATACCATCAACTTGGAGGGGATTGTATCATAGCCTTAATATCTGGATTTGGAAAGTAACTTTAAAGGCACTGACATGACTCTCCCAGTTAAGTTCCTCCAGCAGCTGCTCCCATGAATACAGTGTTGATTGGTGGTAAAGATGACACCATATCTCTGCTTGGTGGGCCATGGGGCTCCAGATTTTCCTGAGAAGGGAACTGACCAAGTGTTCCATACATGCACTGGGAAGAAGATGTGGTTTGCATGCTTGAAGCTGTGGGGAAAAAAAAGATTACCATAATTGCAAGTTTTCTATCTATTGAATTTAACAAAAAAACCAATCCAATTTCATCTGATGGAGACCTTATCTACCAGGCACACTATCTGAATGGCAGAAATGTCAACACTTCTATACTACACTCAATTTACCTATACTTCAATAAATTTTCTTCAGTGGCACTGAATTCTTGCAGAGCCTTAATGAAGTAAGTAATGTCTGATCTTCTGTGCAAGGCTAACAGGTAAGGAGCAGGAAGAGGTAACCAACAACAAAACAAACAGTGCCTTAGTTTATATCTTCCGTGTAACCCTTTTTTGGAATGTGAGACAAAACTCAAGATGCTCTTTATTTAATGCACATCCCAAAACAAACCCTTTGGGGTTAGGTAATTTCACCTAAAATTCACTGTCAGTGGGAGCTTTGCCTAAGACACACAGTTGTGGAAGCACAGGACAGGAAGGGACTATGCCATAGGAAACATGTCTAGACATCTCTGACCCAGGGTTCGTTTGATCTGTGTGACAGTGAGGATCCTTAAGAGCCCTTAGAAGAGTTCAGTCCATTATTAGTTCACTTAATAGCTAGTAAGTGTTTTCTAATATGGATTTTTCTGCAACTAAGGCCCAGGCCAGTCATTCCGGTCCTCATGGACAATGGGTCATAGTCCTCCTTGTGAAAGTGAAGAGTTATTAAACCCGCAGTCCTGCAATATTAAGGAAAACATATCTTATGATGCCCTGGGTACTGAGCCATTTCATCTCAGTATTGCATCTTATATACTGTATATATGAGCTACAGTTTAACACTCATCACTTGTTCGGATGCTAAAAAGTTCGTAGCTCCTCCTCGGTCATTGGCTATACTTACACATAGGAGTTCGACACGTGATTGAAGGTGAGGACTCTGTGTAGTATGAACCTGCTTGTTTTCTTCCGCCGTCATCCAAGATATTCAGTGGATCATGTATATCATTGTATGATGGCAACGATCGAATGCTGCTTACACTGCTGATTACAGAAACATGTTGATCCACCATTGTTCCAAGTCTGTGAGATTCTGGATAATTTATGTTGTTTCCATAATACCCTATTGACAGGAGATTGGAAAGAAGCAGAGTGAAAATACGGCTGAGGAGCAAGGGTAGGGTAGGAGGAGCCTGTGACAACCTAGAACAAAAGTTAATTGTTGCTGGCTGAGTTCCTTGAGAGTAAGATTATTTATGTACTCATACAGCCTAGCAACATTAGAAACGTATGCAGTGATTGACCCAAAAGAGGGGTGGTAACATGGGAGTAAAAAGATCCTAAGAGTTCAGTCACACCTTTAGTACAGAATTGCCCTCCCATTCTAAGATCAAGAATCAAACAGTAGTCTACAGTCAGTGGCCATAAGACACACCATGGAGACTCCTATCTACAGTTCACTGCTCCCTTCTGAAGTGCACCATCAAGGAAAGTCCATGTGGAAAGAAAATCTGCATGATAATAGATACTTACTGCATATATAAATCCATACAAATGCAATAATTACACTGTGTCTTTCTTCCAGAAGAGGGAGATGGTTTGGTTGACCATATCTCTAAAGCAGATTGGTGCAATAACTTTATGCTTGAAACAAGAGAAATACTAGGGATGATGTCTCAAACTAATTCTGATGCACATATTTATACTTTGTGTCACCAGCCTGACCTTGTGACTAGAATGGTCCATTATGTTGATCCCAGAGGTAAGCTATCTTGTTCCTTCTCTATTTCATAGTAGATGTTTGGGGGGGGTTTCAAAAGATTGTTAAATCACAAGGTCAGCCTGGTTTTGCTTCCTTTGTGCAAGACATGGCAGTGGTGTCAAAGTAAGATTAGCATAGGCACAGCAGACGCATTTGAGGTCTACTGAGAATGCACCGGAGGAAAACAAATCCTTAAGTAGCTTGTTAAGCTACTTTACAATCTCTGTGTGTCATCAGAGAAGTGCGAAACAAGAAAGTATAAATAAGAGCTGAAAAACATCTTCTATAGAAAAAAGCAGATAAAAAGTGGTTTACTCCAGCAAGGAAGAGAAACAGAAGGGAAAAAGAAAATATCTATTAATACCGTTGGAAGCATTAGCAGGATATGCTGCTCCTGGGCATGTAGACATGGAGTTGCTCAAGAAGTTGAAACTCCCAGTATTCAGAAACTGTGTATTGTGTGCGTCCTGAGACATGGATGAGGGACCATAGCTAGAAGGGGATCTGGCATTGTATGGAGACACAGCACAGCTGTTGCTGAAGTAGTCTCTGGAGAACTGCTGTTCATTCAAGGCACTGAAGCGGCTGTGCTCTGCTCTGTGGTGGTAAACTCCTGGAGTGGAATGGGCCTGAGTTCTGAACATCGTCTGGTAATTGGAATTGTTTCCATAGTAATTCTGATTAGTTTGTGACAGTGTCTGGTAAAGGGGTTCTGAATAGGAAGAGCATTGTGAATGTGTAGATAACACTGGACCTACACTTGAAGGTCTCACAGCCATTGGCCCCTGGTTGATAACACTTCCTCGGCTGACCATGGCTGGTGAAATGGGTGGAGTCATCAGGTGACCAGTGCTTTGAGACAGCTCCATCTGACCTGGAATAAATAAGCATTAGCTGCAATCAGAATTCATACTGCAGTACTGCTGAATAGAGCAGATCTGTTAAGACACTGTCCCTGTAGTGACCCCCACCTGTACAACCAGCGCTCTTTAATCCATGGCTTCAGGGTATGAAGCCTCCCACTTTCATTCTCTGGCTTAGAGGCTGTCACATTCAATGAGAATGTCCAGCAACTGGTGGAATCACTAAACCTGGAGGTATTTAAAAGATGTGTAGATGTGGTGCTTAGGGACATGGTTTAGTAGTGGACTTGGCAGTCCTAGTTTAACAGTTAGACTTGATGATCTTAAAGGTCTCTTTCAACCTAAGTGATTGTATTGTATGTATGTATGAATTACAAGTAACATGTGCTCCTGGTGTTACTGTTCATTCTGTCTTCACAAAAACCAGCCAAGAGGTATAGAATAGTTTTATCACCGTTCCTTGAGGACCTATTACTGGCAAGGCTCTACAATTGCCATCTTCTGTAAATCAACACAGAGGGTGAGTTCATCAAACATTATTTACTAGAGGTCTTTATAAATGCATATGGTCATTATAGCAACATGTTACTGCGGACTGAAAGCCTAACAAGCAAGAGAAGGACAAACCACAAGAACTGATACATACCTGTCAGATGCATATTCTCACTGTCTCCTGCAGCAAAAGTGTTCAGAGCAGAAGCCACACTGTTTGGCTGACTAGCTGACAAGGACACGTAGGTTTGCTCTGCTAGACACTCATTTTTGACTGAAGTGTCACTGGGCAGAGGAGCAGCTTTGTTACGATTTGCTAGGAAGCAAGAGCTGGGTGATGCAGTAAAGGTGGCTTTGCTTGCATCTGGAAGAGTAAGTGAAAACTCTTGGTGGCTGTCATGTGTGCTCATTGCACATAAATTCACCACAAGTATATAGACAGCATATTAGCTGCGTGATTTGTTCATAACTTTGCTTATTTCAAAACACAGTGAAGCCTCCATGTTTTGCATGTAGCCAATGAATACAAATATTGCCCTAGTCTTAATCTTCCCAGTGGAATTGTTTGTATCATATTCCCTGACCACAGATCTACATCACAGAGTATCAGCTTCTTACTGGAGCCATCATAGTGAAGGTACAAATCAGACTGATTCCCTTGTAATAGGAGTCAGCAATGAAGTCAAGTAAATTGCACCAAGAGTGAACCAAGCTCATGACACTTCATCCTAAAGAATTAACAATAGGAATTTTAGAATTATTAAACTGTATTTTCATACTGATATCTGGAGAAAAGCATTTGTTTTACTCAGTATTTGTTCAGTTTTGTGCAGATTATTGGTAAAATCAGTGGAAGTTTTGCTGTTCTTCAGTGGAAACCAGGACTTTATGGTTTCAAGGACTTCGCCTAAGTATCCAAGGATAAGGCAACTGATACATAGAACAAATTTTTTCCTGAATGATGAATTAAAAACATCAACTGTCAGACAAATTCTATGCAAGTTTCTTGCAGCAAAAGGCAGATTTAGAGTAACAACAGCCAAAAAGTTAAAGAATGATTGCTGGTGCTAAAATTAATAAAAAATATTTCAGCAGAACTATTTTTATACACTGAAGTTTCCCTGAATTTTTGGGGATTAACTTGGACTTAAATTTGATCCAAATTAAACTTCATTCATTTTTATAGGAAAGGGCCTGCAGAATATGACTTCAAACTGTCTAACTTTGAAGAAGCCTGGTAGATGGAAAACGTTAAGGTTTTTAAATTCATTTTGTTTCTCTTCCACATGGTAATACTTCAGCCAGATGCTAAACAGGGCTCCAAATTAGTGTTCCAACCATGCAGAAATAGTTACATTTTAGCAACATTTAATCCTAGTTCTAGGCCCAATTACATACTGAAGCTTTGGCAGAAAAACTGGATTAGCAATTTCTGCTCTTTCTGTTAGTTATACCTCTTTTCATAGTTCAGCTTGTGGCCCTTCAGGTGTACTTACAAGTGTTTGTTGCACCCAGAGATCCAGTGTATTCACATTCCCGCAAAATGTTATTAAGTGAACTATGACACGAAGGTGGGAATGAATTGCTGAGGGGTCACAAGCTTTTCAAGTGAATTTGACAATGTTGCATGTAGCTACACCTTCAGGAGAAGACAGCTTGTTTCTGTTTAAACAAATAAGCTAATTTCTAAAAATACTGGACTACATTTAAAAGAACGAAGCTCTAGTTACCTAAATTCTTCATGTATTTGTCCAGTAGATTTTGGAGTTCTTGTTCTTTGTCATTGTTGAACTGTGTCTCCATGGCGAGCAGGATGTACTCATCTAGTAGCATGCGGATCAAATGAAAAGAACCTTTGGGAGGAGAAAGAGAGAGGGTAGCTGAGTTATCTTTGTGACCATCTCTCACCACTCTACAAGAAGCAAGTGAAACAAACAAATAATTGTGGACTTTAAATGACCTGGCAAGACCAACAAGGTATAGTGCCTAAGTTCTAGCTCTAATCTCTCTTTGCACTGGCCCACCTAGCTCAATTGTTTACTGTCCTGTAGGCTATTTGACCACTAATTACATCAAAGAAAAATACTGATGAAAGTGAGACATGCTTTATACTTGAAGAGGGCACACAGTGGAGCTAGATAAGGCCAAAGTCTGCTAGAATGCCTCTGCTCTGCTTCTGTTTGCCTTGTGCTAAATAACCAGACAATAACTGGTGAAGTCTTTGACCTTATTTCAAGGATATATCACATTAAAAACGTGTGTCTCCTTACAGCCATTTAAAGTACACTCTGAAATTTTAAATTGCAATTTACCTGTGGCTAAACTTAGGAAATTGTGTACTAGATTCACAGTGAGTTTCACTTGCTCTACCATCTTCTATTTTATAAAAGGTTCTTTCTGAAAGTCCCCAAAAATGTAAACACTTCCAAAGATAGACATGTGAAACTTGGGTTTTAAACACCACAAACTGTTTAATTGACTGTCTACTGATCCCAGAATTAAATGAGTGGTGATCTGCCAAATTCATTTTTCTTGTGTTAAAACGTAATATGCACAAGAACTTCTGCACAGCAGTATTTTAATTTTTTTTTTTTTTTCCAAACTGATCGACATGAAAAACTAACTATTTAAATCTTCTGTCGCCTACACTGAGGTACGCAGATGTATTTCCATTGCCATGTCAAAACAAACACAGCTTTTCAAATGCAAAAAAAAAAATACCTTTTAAAAATGAATGTGACACTGCTCACGAGCAAAATATTGCTAGCATTTATGGTGAAAGGCTAATTTGAAAAGCATATTACACAGCATTTGTGGCTTTAAGCAAAGAATCTTTAGACTGGAACATGTTCTTCTGCTCAGGAAATGGTGGAAAGCTGGTAAGTGCTAGCACATATGTACAAAACATGAGAGTTTTTACAAAGCCTAGGTACCAAAACTTGATGCGTTGTTTAGAGTTAGATTATGCATCACTCGAGCACCGAAAAAACTCCATTTGAGAAGGAAGTCTTGAGCTCTCTTCTTTAATGACCTCCCATTTTGCTTGCTTGCCTGAAAGAGAATAGTAAAATACTGGTAAGTATGCTAACTTGTTTTCTGCACACACAAGAACTGAATATTCTTGAGAGTTCAAGGAGTCTTTGACTCAAGCTAATGTGACAGGGTTGGATCAAGCTGCCTCATCCAAACTATCTTCATAATATGTGTCTTAAAGTGATAAAGAGCATCATTCATTTATTTCTGTGCAACCAGGGTAGAGGTCTGACAATGTTCGATGAAGCAAATTGCTTACTGCTTGGGCTATGCTGTGCCCTGAAGGTATATAAATTGCCTCATATTCTAGTATTAAAGATGCCAAAATTTTCTGTAAATATACAGGTGTACAGGACAGAAATAAATTTTAGAAACCCTACCCTCTGCCACTACGTTATTGCATATAAACAGGGAAATTAGTCTTTGTACTTTAATGTAGTCTAACAGTGGCCAGACTTTCTCTTACAAAATGATATGTTTACTAACGTAACACTGACACTTTTAATGCTGCTCATTTCATACTGTCACTTCACTCTGGCAGTGCTTTTTTGGTGCAGTAATGTATGCCCTGTTGCCTTCTCAGACAGCAAGCAGAAAGAAGCTGTTGTGTGAATTTGACAGTAAGCACAATTTGGTATGAACAGAAGGGAGACAGCAATGGAAGGATTACATGTTCTGTAAATTATTAGCTTCTGCTTAGTTGACCTAGCCTCCTATCAGGAATCATTGGTATTTCTTATCCTTAACTACAGGAAAACAATGCTAGGAACCATACCTGTTAACTTTAATAATAACATATCACATAGTAGATGCTGAATGGGAGAGAGTGTCACCCTTTCTGCCTGGCTTCTTTATCAGAAATTGTCATCTGAAATTGTGGAATGAATTTTAGACCATAATGATTCAGTTCTTTTGGATAAGTTGTGATTGCTTAGCTTCAGTGGGAGTTTTGTGTCTAGGTAAGTGTGTATGAGGACTTGCTTTGGCTCTGCTACCCTGAATCATTCGAAGCTCCCCACTGTGCTGATCGCTTATGACAGCAAATATTAGGAAACTCAAAGAGCTTTAAAGGAAAGAAATTATCACTGTCTCCATAGAAATTTGGGAAAACAGGTGAAGAAAGAAAAAAGACATGCCTATGGTTGTTTTGTAAGTGGCAGAGTCACTGTCCTGCAAGTCAGTCAAAACTAACTGCACTGCCGCCTCCTCCTGCATCCATTCATATGAAGATGCTCCCTTAAATGGCAGATAAAATATTCCATTTCCAGATAGAACAAGACCTGATGAGAAGATCAGTGTTCAGCTCTAGCAAGCAATGGGTAACAATTTATTCTGCTAGTTCACATTAATTAGAGTCATGAATTGGTAAATATCTCTTACTTGAGCTATAACATAGAACTCAATTATTTTGTTCTGAGCCATAGTGTAATCATTCATATATAACTACATGCATATAAAATACTTGTGATTATAAAGCATCTTGTAAATCAGGAGGAAAAAAAGAATCCCATCAAACCCATCAATTACTGTGTCAGGAATCATAACAAAGCTACAAAACTGTATCTTTTATCCTGCTCTGTAGAAATCCTTCTACAGGTTAGCTACTTCTGAATCCATCTGCTACATTAACTTACACCATAAAAATACCATGAAACCATAGAATCATAGAATGGTTTGGGTTCGAAGGGACATTAAAGATCATCTGCTTCCAGCCCCACTGCCTTGGGCAGGAACACTTTCTACTAGACCAGGTTGCTCAAAGCCCCATCCAAACTGGCCTGAACGTGGAAATAAAGAATTGCTTCTCTAAGGAACAGCTTCTGCTCATTCACTAAGCAATATACCTGTGTTTCTGCATACACACATAAGGTGGATGGGTTTCTTTCATGTACACTGCTGACTTTTATGTTAAGATACTTCTTAGTTTGTTGCACACATAAGACCTCTTAACAGCACTCAATATGATTAATTGGAACTAATGGCATTGGAATGTTTCTCACCAAATGAAGAACTCCCCTGTGACAATAAAGAGACTGGAGCAGAGATAAGAATTTCACAAAGGTAACCAATGGGACTACCTAAATGTAAGGAGACTGTGTAAGTAAGGGGACTGTCTGACTGTGTAAGGAGTAAGGGCTGTGGGATTTGGTCTCGAGTCAGACAGAACATTTGAAAGGTACCTTGATAACCCTTTGCTCAACCACAGTATCCAACCATTCAATAAATGATTCCACAGTGGCATTCTTCTTTAGAAGGTCCTTCAGTTCTTGGAACACTGTAATAGAGTCATCTACCATGTAAAAAGGAGAACATATCATTTCATGCCATTCTGAATGTGAGAAAAAGCCACTCACCAGCAACATGACAATATTGTAGCATGGAAAGGAAAAGCAAAGAATTAGAGCAGAAAAGAAATAAGCAATTCCCCAGCAAAGCAAGCAGACACACATTCATCACACATACATATTTAAACTACTTCAGCATTACAGTGATACAAGTTGTAAGACAATGAAGTTTCACAAGAAAATAAAAGCAAAACAAAAATCTGTTAATTTCAATTCCTTTTAAGATTCTTAATTAAGATTAAGCCTTGAAAGCATTTTTACTACTAAGTTTAGTTGTGAAGCTTTATCTGTAATGTGACAGATTTGTACACTGTCTTGGGTTTACCTTATATTTTAGAAGTTTCTCACAATATAACATAAATCTAACTTCATAAACTCCTATTTTCAAAAAAAGTGCCTGAATGACCAGTTAGGTCTCCTCCCTTTTAGAGGACAACACACTCCTATTCCTTTCAGCTCTCCAAACTCTGATCAACATGATTCCTATGACAAAAGTTATCTCTTTAATAGAGAAAAAGGCTATTTTTTTTAACAACAGGTATGTATATGAAAATTAACACTCTCCACTCTAATTCTGCGTATGAAAATAGCTGTTATACTCCATAGAAAATTATGCATTTTGTTAAAGAACAACACGCAGCAAAAAAAAAATCTATTCATAAAAAGAAATGTAAAGTAGCACAAATGTCCATTAAATTAAGCCATAATGATGTCGAATTTTTGAGACATATTTCAAAAATTGGTCAAAAATATGCTCATATGATTAGGACAAAACTAAAGAGATTTGATTACACGCAGCAACATGTAAATGTCAGCAATGTAAATGTAGCAACTGTTTGTGAATTCTCAGCCCAAGCTTCTGTTCTTGTCGGACATGATAGGGCAACTAACTGGTTTTCTTGAGATACTGAAGAGAACACTGAGCTAGACTAGAGGACTCAGGGCATCTGTGTGCCTTTTCTCAGTCCACCTCCAAGTAGACTAGCATGATATGGAGTGAAAAAGCTAATTACTTTTAATGATACATATATATCACCATGAACTTACATTCACTGTAGACCTCCCCATCAGAGTCTGTGCTCCCTGAGACTGCAAGGAGTGCCTGAGATGCAATACTATTCAAGTCAACTTTTTCAATGTCTGACACCATGGAATTGACCACATGCTGATCAAAAAGGGCTGGCCGAGCAATCTGGAAGAGAAGTAAATGTAAAATGTTGAGACCCTGTCATGGCTTAACCCTAGCCGCAACTAAGCATCACACAGCCATTCACTCACTTCGCATTTCTCTGTGGGATGGGGGGAGAATTGGAAATGTAAAATAAGAAAACTCATGGGTTGAGAACAAAACAGTTTAATAATCTAAAAAAAAAAAATATAACAGTGATAGTAACAATACCAATAACAGTAATAATAGTAAGGAAAAAGGAAAAAAGAATAACAGAGAAAAATACAAACCAAGAAAGACGAGTGATGCAAATGAAAACAGTTGCTCACCACCAACCAATTGAGTCCCTGAGCAGTGCCCCCTTTGCCAACCTTCCCTCAGTTCTTATTGCTGAGCATGATGCCATATGGTATGGACTATCCCTTCAGTCACTTCAGATCAACTGTCCTCGCTGTTTCCCCTCCCACTTTCTTGCCCATCCCCCATCTACTCTATGGTGGGGTGAGAGGCAGAAAAGGCCTTCACTCTGTGTAAGCACAGCTCAGCAGTAATGAAAACATCTCTTAATTATCCACACGTTAATTATCCACACTCTTTCCAGCATAAATCCAAACCATTAATTCTATTCAAGCCAAAATCAGCACACACCCACACCTGGGGATCACCTGAATAACCCCTCAGAGAAGAATCATATTCTGTTTAATCATGGCTGAGGTTTTCGTAGATCAGTTGAGAAAATGTTTCCCTTCCATTAGAATTCTAATGCTTTTCTAATGCGTCTTTCTATCAGACTATCTTCCTGATGTCACACATGTGCTATTTCTGTCTTAATATTTATGAAAGAGAAAACTAAGTTAAGATGAATATATGGTGCATCTACAGTTATTCATGAGGATCACCATTTCAAAGCCCAAGCTGTTAGCTCTTAAGTTCCCAAAAGACATTGTATCCTTTTGTATAATCTACCAAACCATCACATGGAGGTGCCTTCTATTTGCAGACGCCTGTACCCTGGCCAAGACAGCCTTGGAGCCCTCGGCTACCTGTCACTCACACATTCTGCTTTCAGTCAGAACTCAAAACCAAATAAGCTCACTAAAGGACACCATGGAAAAGACAGCAAATCTTTGCTAGGCAAGAAGGAAAATACCTTGGTATTTTCCAATTTGGAACTAAAACAAATACACATATATTACACTTCATCATTTGATCACCTAAAGTTCCCATGAAAGTATTTCATTATAACCATGGTCTTTTCTCTCTTTTCCACTACAAAAGTTTGAAGTTTTGGTCAGATCTATTTATGGTCATTTCCTTCTTCCGTGGTTAATACTACAAGATGTTAAGTGTTCCATAGCTGAAGTTGAACCTTGAAAAAATAACGCATTGTATCTCATAGCCTGAAAGATGCATGAAATATAATTGACAATTTTTTTAATATATAGTCTTATTTTTTTACCTGTGCTAGGTGTAGGAATGATGTCTGTCGTTTCAGGGAGGAAACAAATCTTCGCGCAATAGGCAGTTTCTTATCTGTCAGATTTTCTGGTAGATTTTCCAAAGAGGAAACGACCCACTGTTCCCAGTTTTTTGCAAAATTTCTTATATCTGCCAGTAAACTATAAGAAAAAAAAAAAAGTGTTTTAGAGAAACATCAATAAAATTTGCCTTGCATTAATTTAAATAATTAGGTTTCAATCAAAGATTAACAGAAGATTCAGAGGCAACTTATAATAATGCTTAAATATTATTGTGGTGCATAGGCTACAAACCTGAAAAATAGTCAGGAAAAAGATAACAATTATTTTCCCTTAAGCAACACAAGTACATTTATTTCTTTTTTGATCTTACAGGGTGTTAGTGTAGAAGAAGCCTATTACAATATATCCAACAAGCCAGTAAAATGGGACATTAAAATACTGTGTAATATTCAATATACTGTGTAATGTTCTATAGCTGTCTTCAGAGCTAAGTGTATTTTGCCATACATATGCTACTGTTGTGAAAAAGAGAATAAATATTGTAAGAAAATTTATCTGGGGTATAGGATTTCTGCTCTTTACCTGGAATATGCCTAACAAACATCATTTAGCATTATTACTGACAAATACCTACCTTTCTGGCATTTCTTGCATTGTTGCAGGGATAAGTACATCTGTAAGGACCTTCAAAAAAGCAACAGAAAATTATATCAAGCTTCCACCGGCTATTTATTCACTCATATCTTTCTTGTCTACTTAGATTGCAAAGTGATAAGGACAGGAAATTAATGCAGAATAAAGCCATTCAACTTATTGTCCAGATAATTGAAGTGTTATTTAAAGCAGTAATTATTTGAAGTGATTAAGTTATTTAAAGTGACATGTTATTTAAAGTGATACTGAAGTGTTTGAAGCCAGGTTGCTTTGAGCAGCCTGGTCTAGTAGAACGTGTCTCTACCTGTGGCATGGGGGTTGGAACTGATTATCCTTAAGGTCCCTTTCAACCCACAATGATTCTATGATTCTATGGTATTTATATACCTAGATTTCTCCCATCACTATTAGATAGGAACATATGAGATATTTTTATATTTAGGTAGCTTCCATTCTTAATGTATGCCAGCATGCCAGTAAAACAGGAAAGTGCTATCACTACTATGATAGGGAAATCAGTAGAAGTGAGATGCATTAACACTTTGTCTTCTCTAGAATCACTGTGAGTCTCAGTAAAGCATGTCCTAAGTCCTCATGCGCTATTAGCCACTTGACTCTTCTCTCTGCCATGCTGAGTGTGGCACTGAATGTGTTCAGAGTTTTGGACAAATCCCCGATAGCTAAGTATAATGTAGAGCTGTTTAGGAAAAAAAACTGTGCCATCTGGCATGCCTTCTGGGGAATGTTATTACAGAGGGCAAAGCTGTCAGCTTATATCCTAAAAATCTGTTTCCACTACTGATGTAAATGGTTTGATAACAACACAACAAAATTTCTCCTTCTTTCTGGCAGCTGTGCTGTCAAGAATATCTAACATTATTATAAGTGAGAAACAGTAAGACACAAAGAAGAGACACAACAGTAATTTTATGAACTTTTGAGAAATTCTGTCTTACTTGATTTATAATTGAGGGCTCCTGTAGTATTTCTTCTTCTGTCACATAAAAACTTATTACAAATAAAGTTAATATTGGCAGCACTTTTAGAGCAAGGAAAACCTCATAAACTTAAGGTACAATATAACCTCTACAAGTAATGAGGCTTAATGGCTCATCTCCAGGCCAGTAATTATGATCCTTGATGCTAATTACCTTAATGTCTGCCTACTAGCTAAAACACCTCTTCTAACTTTACAGTTTGATATGTTTCTAGTAAAAACATATTTTCATCTTTTCTGGATTTTCCCACCATGTTTTTGTACATTAAAGAACGAAACAGATGGCTGTGACACACTCAGTGATAAACGGTCCCAAGTCCCTTGCTTTGACTGCTTGGTGTTTTACTGTTAGCCCTTATAGTTATTTCTTCCCATTGACATGTGGTCCTGAAATTTGTTAAAGAGAAAACTTTTCTATTCATGTGGCATGTCCTATCAGAGGAACCTAAAGTACTTTGTAGCTATTAATTAATGAACCGATCTGATGTTCCAAATTAAAAGCTCCAGTGGCATTACATTTTTTCCCCAGTGTTCTATTAACTAATCCTGACCTTACAATACTCCTCAGTTTCACTTAGTTTCAGCTGTTTCTGTGATCATGCTGTTAACTAGATTAAATAACACACATGGCACAAAACCTCTGCAAAACAAACGTTCCATAGATATTTTTAAACCCAAACAAATTCAGAGTGCAGCAGTTTTGCTGGTACATCCAGCAGCATAGGAACAGAAGCAAAGTGTAACGGGCAGGAGAGGCAGGAATATCTTAACCCAGTATTCTTTCAGCTTTGTAACATGAAGCCTTGGCCTGACTTAACCTGTGAGTAGCAGATTTGTGTGTGGAATTACCTCACTGATCTGCCACAGACTGTCCTTGCTGGTAGAAATTGCAATAATCATAGACTCATAGACTGGTTTGTGTTGGAAAGGGCCTTAATATCATTTAGTTCCAACCCCCCTGACATGGGCAGGGACACCTCACGCTAGACCATGCCACCCAAGGCTCTGTCCAACCTGGCCTTGAACATTGCCAAGGATGGAGAATTTACCACTTCTTTAGCCAGCCTCATCACCCTTACAATAAAGAACTTCTTCTTTATATCTAACCTGAATAATCTTTTAAGTAAAAAGAAGGCTTTAGTTTCCATCCAGTCTTAAATTAGCCTTGTCAGTGAAGCAGCCAAACAAGTAGGTAAGGATTTCACTATTACTGTGCATCCTGTAGTCACATAACAAGTGCTCAGCAGAGCTGAGACTGGACTTCAGCTTCATGATTTCATGATTTCAACTGAATCCTTCCTGATTTACACAAGTGAGAGGCAGAAAGCAGCCACAGCATCCTGTTATTCTAACTTCAATGCTGTTTTTACACAAACAAAAGTTGTAATGTACCCATGAAGCTAAATGCTTAACTTACCTTATACAGTATTGAGTCACAAACACAGAAGATGTCAACAATGATGGGATTTTCAAGCAGGGGAAGAAGATGGTCGGGCATTCCTTGCCAAAAATGTAATAAGAAATGCTGAATCTAAAGGAGTAAGAACCAGATTCATGGACATAAATAACACTTTCTTGGCTCCCTGTGCACATATACCAAGAATGTGAGTTCAAACAACCTTACCTCTTCGAAGTTCCCATTAATTGCATTGTCAAGGACACACTGACAGTGTGTCTTGTACATCATGATAAGAGTATCTACCTATTTTGGAAGAAAGAAAGATTAAATAGAGTTTCTTAACTCTCTCCTTTACTGCTAGTGATGTAGATTTCTGCTTTCTGTAGTTAGTATTTAAATATAGAATATAAATTGTATTACAATGCATATGCACAAACAGGCAGCCTGTATAGCCAGAAGTGATGAGGAGGTCACTCTAGATTTTATTAACATCTTTGAGTCTTGATGCTGTTGTCAGAAATGTAACATCTGAGACTCTATACACTGTGAAAATGTGGATATCAAAGCAAGGCAATAGCTAGATTAGCCAGTCAGATGGCAAAGTAAATTCCCCTTTCTGAAGCTAAGATTAATCCCAAAGAGTAGCACAAGTTAATCATTAGGCTACTATAGGCGTCTATGAGTGTTCTGAACCATCATCTGGTTAGACAAATGAGAAAATAGCTGCCAGTCATTTGGTCAAAGTTTAATCACTGCTTTACATGAACAGAACTTTAAAAAGCAGAACTCCCTTTCATCTCATCAGGCTAATTTATCTGAGTGGAGTGTTCCCTCATTTTAATAACTCTTCAGAGGTATTACAAGACTTTGTAAAACATAGTGGTAAATTTTAAAATCTGTATCAGATTATAAACCAAGAAATTTTGTAAAGTATCTTAAGAAAAATGCTAGCAAAACCATTCTTATGGTCCAGAATCACAGAAAGTTTGTCACAGCTTGTGAACTTCTCTGGCAAAGCAATATCAGGTTTCAAATGCACCTAGTACCACCTTATTTCAATAGGTTTAGCATACAGATTTCTTTGAAAACAGACCTTGCTAACTTTCAGATCTGCTTCTGTAATTACATATCTTTGAAAAACATGGGCAAAGTGTGAGATTCAGGAACATTTTACAGATTTTTTTTTAAGGGGTTGGTGGAAGTTAAAGGTTTGGGTAAGCTTTTTTCAGAAACTTAAAATGAAGAAATTATCAATCTATTTTAGTGCTGTCTGCTACATTTATTAATTCCCCAGAGATTTCAGCTGCATGCAAGTTCTCAGGAGCTTAATGCAGGAATCAAACTTCATGCACAGGATCTCTTCAACGGAGTACCTAAATATCTTAGGTTCAGTAACCCTTGGCCAGATATGGTGAAGGAAGTGAAAGATGGTAAGAAAATAAAACAGGAAACGAGACAACAAGGAATGAGGAAAAAGCAGCAAGGAAAGAGAGAGCAGCAGACACACAGAAATTCATCTCTCTTCCCATAGTCTTCTCATAACTCCATGAGTCTGTCCACAGTCACGTGTAAACCTCTGCTGGGCCCTGCATTGCCTGGCCCAAACATTAGAGCAATTAAATGCTTCAACCCAAAATGAAAATAAAATGAGTTGCATCTTTTTCTTCATTGTTGGAGTGGTAAAATTTAGTTTTGCTTACACTGCTATGTTGGGTCTGCATGGAATCTCAAATGTTCTTCAGATTTAAATGTTACAAGAATGCTGTATATATGAGAGATGTCAATTCACTGATGGAGACTATAACAGCAGTTGACGCACACTGCTGAGTACACCAATTCTTGGGTTTTCTTTAGGAACTGTAAGATTTCTAGCTAAGATCTCTGTCCTACAGATGGCTCCTTTTGTTCAGTCCTCACAACAGGAATCTTCGGCTTCATGACTTTTAGAGATCAAACTAAAGAGGAAAGGATCATAAACCAAAAGCTTTAAAGCAACATTTCTCGAGACAGCCACCATCATGACATGTACTGGAGGCTAAATTGGAGAGTTCTTAATGTGTATCAAAAGGTTTCTAGCACAGTTCAGGGATGTAGCAGCCTGTAATGTGACCAGAAATAACACAAACAGATCACACAGGCAAGGAATCAAAGATATAAAGCATATACCAGCATTACTTCTAAGAGAACACTTACTTTTAGGATGAGCTAAGTATTGGTTTGGGGAATAAAATTTTACTAATTAAAAAAAAAAAAATAATATATGTTGAGATTTTCACAGTCTCTTTTCAAGCAATTAAACAAAAAAGAGCAAAGTTCATCTAATTATTTGTTGTGAATTATTTGTTTTGATCTAATCAGAAAAAAAAAATTAACTTAAAACCAAAGACATTTAGAACGAATACAACTCTCAGTTATTTGTTTGTTTTGCTCTCCCATTCTTACATACCATCAGTTTGTAAAATACCAGGTCAGTTAATAGGTAAATAATTCAACCACCTTTCCAGTGGAAAGCCAGTTAATTGGTGTTAGTAAAGGTTTGCCCCCTCTATAAATCAGTCATCTCTGTTTGATTATGGACATTTCTGGCTCTTTCATGTCAATACCTCAAAGGCTAAGATACGAAGAAACATTCTGTGGTAATTTTTGATCCGTAAGTAAGTCAGAAGAGAAGTAGCTCACATTTTACCTTGTCTTTAGAAATGCACCCTTGAAGCAAAAGGTGTTGAGCACTTGGAAACTCTGGAAGGAGAGTCCCAGTTTTGGAACTCAGAGAATATTTACGAGTGAAACCACCCTGAAATGGAAGGGAAAAAACAGAAGCATTGAAATAACCAATATAGATTCAACTGAAACCAGAAATTCATGCTAAGTTGCTTATTATCTCACAAGTCTCTCATCATTCCCGAATATTTACGTTCAGATAGTCCTTCAAAATATTGATGCATATCCAGACTTGAGTTCCAGCCCAGGAAGGTAAATAGATAAGTGCCAGATTTAAACTCCATCAAATGCAGTTTTCAGAGTAAGGCAGCCTTTAAACCACATTACTTCACGTAATTCTACGATCTTTGGATTGATCTATGTTTAAAAACTGAAGTAAAAAATTCTCTCCTCCACATTGTGGACTGTAATACCCTCATGGAGACCCTCATACCCTCATGGACATATAAACCCCTAAGTTTTATTTAATACATATCTTGCTAGCAGAAGGATCTAGAGTAGTGGAGATATTATTGCTCTCTCTTGCTCTCTTCTTGCTCTGATAGCGTGGCAATAGTGACTTCTGCTGGTTTACTATGGCAACCATTACTTTACTTCATCATAAAGTTTGATAATATGTTATAGTGTTATGGATGTGATGGCACGTAGGGTCTACAGACACTTACAACCTAAGCATTCATTATTAATCTCTTTGTGATTGTTGCAGACTTGACATGAAGCCCCAGTTTCATATATCAGTAAGAACGGTATTCTTGGACATTTAGTGTTCTCCAGTTATTGCTGAGACACAGTCAGTGTTGACCTTGATACAAGTTAAATCCCTCCTGAATTATGCTAAATTCTGCTGAGTTTCTTTCAGTTCTTAGAGTTCTTAAGCCTCTTAGGCTGCTTTAACATGTGGTATCTGAAATACTGTAGACACATCTTGAACTAGTGACAGATTGAAAAAATATCTTGAATAACTATTAGATGCTAACCTTTGGAGAGATGGGATTGAAGGGCGAAACAACAAGCTGCCTTGTATATGTGGATACTGACTGTTAAGCAACATATGGTAAATCAAACCTTGTTTAGACTCCTAACCTAATACTTGCACAGAATCTGATTTAGTCTACTTCACAGTAAAGCTGAGCAATAACGTTCTGTAGTGATACAGTGCTACCATGCTTATATTTATAATGCACACCACATTATGCTCAGTAAGCTCTCAAATTACATAATTAAGATGAAACCCTCATTCTCAAGAGAAGCAATAAATTCTGTATTATGATTCTGTCCTTACTGATGGAATTGTACTTATTCTCATAGAATGGCATTCAAACCCAGAGAAGACTATTTGGCTGAAACCTTTGGTTCCATTTTAGCCCACCCAGTCCACATATCAAGGCAGTGTGCAGAGCCTTGAGAGGCCGCCTGCATATACCTGTGGTAAATCCATTACATTTGTGCAGATTCCCTTTGTACTAATGGGTGGATATATAACCATGCAAAAGACATTTGAACGGTATTTGAAGCGGCCTTTTCCTACCTGTTTGCATACAGTCAGATTTCACTGAAGTGGAAATAGTAGGTATATAGTATAACACATAGTATAAAAGTGTGCAAAGGGGAATATTTTCCTATAAATGTTGACTTGTGAATTACAGGCCAGTTTCAAGGGAAATTCTCTCAAAAACTGCATTCAGAAAACTGCAACTGCAACTGACTTATTTACCATATATGTATCTCCTTATTTTTATAGGGTGAAATGTCTGCCAAAACAGACAGCAAGGAATGAAAGCATACACTAGGTAAACACAGTTTGACTGCCCTATCTACTACTCAAATATGTATAAAACTCTAAGTCAAAGAAATTGAAGAAATGTAGAAACATTAGTACTTCTTCCTGTCAATACTTCTGTGGTGTTATAGTTGCCTATCAGTACCAGGAGGTTTGTTTTTTCTTTTTTAATAACAGGAGTAATCTTAATGATTTTATTATGTAATTACCCATGAAATATATTAAAAGTTCTGATTAAGAGGGATTAGTTCATTTAAAAGAAGGCAGTGATGCTGGTGGGAGGTTTAAGAGAGAGTAATCTGCAATGATTTTACCTTGCTAATGGTAATGACTGTGCCTCAGTTCTAGGCTTAATATTTTAACCCACTGCTACTTGCACTTTCAATTTAATGCCATCTGTTTCTAATGACCATTTAACATTAAGATAATGACAGTAATATTATCTGCCTAATTAACCATGCAGACTCTAATGGTGCACTAACTGGTTTAGATAAAAGAATTTGCCGATATCTCCCCCTACAGAGAGAATACTAGAAAATGTGATAAAACATACCAGAAGTAAACAGTGTCCCTGGCACTCAATAAGTGTTCATTCAAATGTCATTTACTCAGTATATTTAGACAATCAGTGCTTTAACATCTTTTCAAAGTCTTTATGTTCCTATTGAGAATTACACCTTATGCAATCATTGTAAATCTTTCTAGAATACCTAATTGCATATACTTTCAAGCAAATGAATAAGGATATATCACCTGTTCACTTTTATGAAAGTACGCTGCCTAATCTTCAGTACACTGAGATTGTTAAAGAAGTTTTGATCATGAAAGATGTTTTTGGTTTTTTTCATTTAAGACTTGCCTCAATAATTCCAGACAACGCAGAGCTAGACAATCAAAAACTCATACTGATGTGCTCTTTCTTGCATATTTCCGCCAAATTCTCTGTGATTCTTTTTCTGGGAAGACAAATATATTGAACTTTGGGAGGACAAATATATTAAACAGGTTTATGGGACTGTTAGTTCCCAACCAGATGGGGAATGCCACATCAGAGATGGAAATGAATGTGCACTAATTTATGCCAAGAGAGCCAAACATTTCCCATCTCAAAACTCTGAAAGAATGAATGCTTACTAGTTCTCACGAATCCTTGAATATGCTGGGGATATCCCATGGCATAACACTATCTTTTTTTGATAAGATAGCTGATTACCTGAATGGGGAAAATGCAGCAGATCTAATCTATCTAAACCTCACTAAAATACTTGACATGGTGTCACCATGGGAAATCATTAGTTATGCTGGTGAGAATGGGGATTAGTACAAGAATGTTAAATGTTTAAGAAACTGACTCCAACTGAAATGCTAACAAGTTGTGTTGACAGAGAAACTACTTGGATGAAGAGGGATTGAAGATTTTCAAATATCAGACTTGGAGCTGATCTTATTGAACATTTCATAGATTAAATTGGCTGATACAAGGTAATGAAATCATCAATGAAGAGGAAGACCAAGAGGTCACGTGGAAAGATCTGGATGGCTTTGAGATAACGGCAATAAAAGGGATGAAAATCAATAGAGCAAAACTACACTTTCAGGGACCAATAAGAATTTCTGCTATCAGCTAGGAGTTGCTTAGCTGGAAATGAAAAAGGAGAAAGACTTTCTGTGTATCAGTTGATCATAGAGGGTATATTTAGTCTGGTAAACTAAATGGTGTAAGGAAACATTCCCAGGCAATGCTGGTACACTGTAATGCAGAATGGGTCCTGGCATTCTTTTGACCCATGCCAGTTAGTGGTCTCCCAAACAATTTCTAGTAATGCCTCAAAAATACCTGCATGCTAGGGACTTTTCTCTGTGGCAATGTGGATGAGATAGGCGTATGTTGCTTTGTAGGTTCAGGAGTTTAATAATAATGCATGCAGGCTATGCCTTGCCAGTTGAACTCAGTGTCAAAGCAAAATCCTGGGAGCAATTTTTAACCCTTAATGTACAATAATCCATAATTCTCTGGTATGAATGCAACCAGAATGACAGTGACTATATCATAGCATACAGCAGTGAAAATGTAGGTTACTTGTGGGGGAAAAAACCAACAAAAACAAAACCACAAAAAAAAAAAAAAAAAGCCACAAAAAAACCAACAAATGAAACCAGAACAAGAAAACCGAACACAGTTCTAGAGTTCATCAGAAGACACACATCCGATAGAAACTGGAGATATGCCATTCACAAGTCTCTATGATTTTTTTTTTCTATAAAGATATTCAAGTGGGAACTAGTAGAGCGAAAGGCTATAAGGCTGATCAGAGGTGCCTAAAAGTATTGCTTGTTCCATCTATCAAGTTAAAGCGGTGAAAAGACGTATCACAAGAAAACATCACAAAAAACAAAAAATAGAGACAGACAATCCTGACCAAGAGGTATACAATTCTGTTTATTAAAAAACCCATCTTTTGGCTTACAATCAGATAAATGAGATTCTGAAAAAGCAAAAGTTATGGATGAAAAAAAATTAAGATAGAGCTTGATCCTTTGCTTAAGAGGGTTTATTATGAACCTCTGTGATTATGGGGAGCTGGATCAGGACTGGAACCCCAGAAGACACCTTCCAATCTTATTTTTCTTTGAATATTCAGAGGGGCAAATGCTCAGCTCATGAAAAAGAGACGTTACGCAGTCTAATCTTCAATGAAAATATTGTTGTAATTTTCAAAGAAATGAAAACCACAGATCATATATTATTTCAATTATAACAGAAGTGAAAGGAAATAAACTACAACACTTACCTCATTCTTTAACTTGCTTCCAGAGAACCTTTGAAAATAAACACATTTGGTGATATTTTTAATAAGAGGAACATTTTTAGAGTTTGTGGATATAAATACATATAAAATAGATAGATTAGAAAAAGGATCACATTCCTCCAAATGGAAGTACAATAAAAATCATGTGGTTTTGTTTGTTTGTTTTTTTAACTTCTTCCATTGGTAAATGTAAAGTATAAA
Source organism: Coracopsis vasa (assembly GCA_026283785.1). Taxonomy (NCBI): domain Eukaryota; kingdom Metazoa; phylum Chordata; class Aves; order Psittaciformes; family Psittacidae; genus Coracopsis; species Coracopsis vasa. Next base: position 26,996 of record JANHGB010060036.1, read on the forward strand.
ACTGTAAAGTATAAGACACAGTTTCAGTTTTTCTTTGGATCTTTGCAACTTCATAAATAGCAAAAGGGCAGCATAGGTTCAAGTCCTTAAGGTCTTTACCAGGAAATACAAAAAAATCTTTGATACAGCTCAGTAAATTAGAAGTAGAAAAAATATATCTATTATTTACTTTTCCCAGGAAAATGAAGAAATCATAGTGATTTTCTGTTCTTTTTCACCACAGCATTATTTGCATGCAGGTGAAATGCATTTCTGAGATCAAAGATTCATTAACTGGTAAAAATGTATTGCAGTATAGAGTATGTCCTATTAAGGGTCCAATTGAGAGATTCCCAGTGAAGTCATTGGACTATCAGGCAACTCTTCAGTGCAGAAATTAGAAAGCACACTTTTCAAATCATAATTACTAAACCAGACAATGTGTAATTACAGAAATTCTAATGGATTAGTATAATGATAAATGTTGTTTGATTATTGTTATTTTCTGTTCTGCTAGCTGCCAACTGATAAGATACTATGGGCAACATGAAGTCTTATAATTATTAGCAGCAATATTGTGATTTCATGCTGTTGAGATGCGGTGCAGGCAGGACAGAAAACCAGAGGTTGAGCAGTTGTCCCACCCAGGCCAGGCACAGGTGCCTGACAGCTCCCATCATGTGATGATCCAGCACAGGTTACGTACAGAATTGCCTTGGTTGTTGATAGATAAGTATGAAGGAAGACATCACTCAGTGCATTACAATGTGGAGCTTATTACCTTTGTAGCTAATGTATTTGTTATGGACTGTGGATTTCCACATGTGCAGCAGAATGTACACAGAATGTACAGCAAAAACATGAGGCAGCATCTGCTAACATTGTTCCTTCAGAGTCGTAATTGCTAGCTAACGCTACCCTTCACACAGTGCTGTGGATACTAATGATTTTTCATGTTAGCATGGTAGGTATGCTCTTTTCACAGTGCAAGGCTTGATATTTAAATGAACTGGGAGATCAAATTTACAGTGGAATTTAAGGATTCAGGCATCTGCAACCCTCCATTTAAGGACTATTGTACTCAGCTCTACTACCTAAATCTTAATACACAAACACCAATTTAGTTTGAAACAGCAGTAGAGGCCTATATTTAGGCATCTAAAGTGAGCCCCATTGCCCCTTCTAATCTTTTCACAAGCTGTCATCTAACATGTAAGCATTGTGGTAAAGGCCTCCATATGCCTATATCTGTGCACGGACATGGTGTGATCTGATACCATTATAAACCCTTATATTTTCACTGCCTAATTCTCCCCGAGGCTTAATCCAGGAACCATATGTACAGCTCACCTACCAGAATAGACATCAAAGGAGAGATTTAATGGCGGATCCTTACATACAGCAGCCAGCAACTGGGAGATTCACTCTCAATTTTAAATCCCTACACTGCCTGACTCTTTCCTTACCCAGAAGCTTGTTCTTAACTACTACTGCATCATTCTCTTCACACAGAAAAATCCAACCACACTGCAAAACGACCATTTGAGCTTCTGTTCTAAATCAGCTAGGGAGGCAATTTCAGTGCTGGACCTGGAAAATTCAACTTCTCATACATAAGACCACAACTCCTACACAAAGACAAGGTTCCCAACTAGGGAATCTAGTGAGTACTCCTGAAAATCTTAGCGAGTATCTATGCTACCTGTATGTGAGCGCATACTGTTGGAAATGCAGCTGTGGGGAATTTTGCCGTACCTCTGCTTTCTTTGTGTTCATTGTTGCTAGATTCTGCAAAGACAAAGCTTTACATGAAAAGGGCACTGGCTGACATAAAACTGATGACTAAGAGTGGTTATATTCCCTTAAATGAAAATAACTGTCTTTGAGTCAATTAAATGAGCAAGTTGTTCAAGATAATTCTATATTATTAAAGAATCTCATCTCACTGTGTACCAGCAACACCTCCACAGCTCTGGATAAACACTGGACAAGGAAATGGCATATTCCAGTCTATTACACCTTAAATTCTGCAGTGGAGAGATCCCTCTTTTTAAGCATCATTTGCAATCATTTTTTATACTTGTCGCATTGTTTGGAAAAAGTCTCTTTGGATATAAACTAAATATGCCAGCAGTTGAATTTTCTATATGTAATCATAAACTCATTTATCCCTTTCCTTTCTCAGAGTCCCCACTTAATACAGATATACTGCTGTAGACAATGAAAGCCGTCGTTCAAGCCATATGTGAACAGAGACATTTGTTTTACGAACTATTAATCTTTGGCAAACCAACAGGCAGCTATCGTAACGTATTGATCCTGTTAGCTGTCCCTTAAATAAATATAATTAGAGCTTCCTGGGTTAGGTTTAAACTGATACTAGCCAGTCAAAGGACCTGTAAATATTAATCTATACTGACCCCTCCCTCCTGCCCCACAGGTGTCAGCTTCACACCATTCTACAGACATTTCATAATGGGAAGGTGTCCTGGGGAAATAACTCAGAGGGTGACACAAAAGCAAACAATATGATACAAGTGTTCTGGAAATGGTGTTTTGACACCTCACACAAAATTGAACAAATCCTTTGCTGTTATAAGTTGGTACAGATTTACACTGACTAAGGAGGGGCCATACTGGAAGTCACTACCAAAAGGTCTAGATCAACCTGTTAAAACAAAATCATTGTCTTCAGGGAGCAAGCTGCTACTTGCATATAGAAATACAAGACACTGAGATATGGAGCAACACTAGTTCTGGTATCAACAAAAATTAGTGTCCTACAGATATCTTCCTAAGGGAAGGTTAAAGTTAGACCTTCACTGACTAAGTCTCAGTCTTATGTTACCGTACCTGGTTAAGCCTTTACCAGAATACACAGAGTGGTAGTATGCACTGCTTTCTTTAATGCCAATTCCATAATAGTGATACCTGTGGGGGAAAAAAAGGAGTGTTTATGAGTGATATATCAAGTAAAGCAGATTGTCAAATTGATTTTCAATGCTTTCTGAAAGCTTTTCTTAACAGTGTCTACCAATTCCTTTCAATGACATGAAACAAAATCTGGTCTCATAGAAAACAGTATTGTCATGATTTGATCCAAAATTCAGGGATAGGATCTTCTTTAAATTTAAAACACTTTCTCTCTCACAAGAATGTAGCTGGAACAGCAAATCTCCCAGAAACATGTTGCACCTCTTTTTCCCTAATGTGCTTTCTCCCTTGTTTTATTTTATTTATTGAAAAAGTGCTGGGTTTGATTTACACGTTTATTTTCTCAGGCTTACCACTGTTATACTATAGACAGTGCCACAGAGCACTTCCCAGTTGAAAATAACTTACCAGTGTACCCTATAAATAGTGTATATACCCCTATGAATTAAAATGCTAACTTGCCATTTATTCATTCTTCTTTCAGCTTGCAGGCTGATTGACTCTGCATTATTCAGCCACTTAAGCAGTTCTCATCCACATTTGTCTTCCTTGCTGCCCTCCTGGAGATCACTGCTCCCAAATACAGATGGAAGAAGGAAACATGTTTATTGCTCAGGCTCTGCAGTGCTGAGCTCAAGACCTTAACCAAAGACACTAAAAAGGGTGGGATGGTGCTAAGGAAAACAGCTATGCAGTAGATACTTACTGCTTTCCAGCGATTCTGCTACAAAAGAATTGACCTTCAGGAGAAGGGCAGGAGAGCAAGCTGGGGGCAGCTCTTTCTTTACCAGGCATAGCTAAGTTTGCTTGAGTTCATCTATCAAAGGTGATAGGCCCTGTCTTAAAAATTCCACTCAATAGATTTAGAAACTGATTGTGTTAAACCAAATTTGTCTAAGAATGTTATGGACAGTATACTCAGGTTCATTTGGGTTTTACCGAAGTTAGCTTGAAAACACCATGGCAGCTGGTTTACCTGAACTGCTTCAAGATAATAATTGTAGTTCAAGTACATTGCACTGCATTAATCCCCCGGAAACTTCTCAAAAGCTTGAAGAAATTCACTCTTACAACACAAAGCCACCAACAAATAGTCATAGAACACATAAACAAAAGTTTGCAGCTCATCTCTGCTGTTTGCAGTGATACCCATTAAAAGAAATTACAATTTTACTGTTTGGGACAGTCATTTTTGTATGGGACAGTCACAGATAAGAACAAAACCCTCAAATGCATATATTTGCAAAGCTGACTAAAGCCATTAGATATAAAAGATGCTTAAAAAAATGTTCATTTGGGTGATATATATTTGCTTATCCTAGGTAGCTATGAAAATCTCAGCTGAAATAGTCATTCTATTTCTGGACAGTCTGTGGTGTGTATTCAGGATTTTACAGCCAAGAAACCTGAATAGAAAGTGGCTGCTGTTAAATATCATAGCTTTTACTCTTTGCCTGAAACTGATGAGCCAACATAATACCACTAGGTCACAGTGGCACTTGGTGACCCATAGGAAGGCAAATAGTTTCTCCCCTGCATCTTTACTGTTAATTTTTTTGCCTATAACTGTATTCTTCTGAGGGATGGTGATGTGGTGAACTGACCATTTTTAAATACCCGTTAATAGACAGAAGCTAAGACATAGGACCATGTGCTCATAACAGTTCCCTTTTTACCCATTAAAGTCAGAGCTGACTGATCAAAACAAAGTGACAGCTCAAAGTGGTTTAGAATGGCAACGGGACCTTTCATTAAATGCCCTACTGCTAGACTGTTGTCCTCTGGGTCTCATATAGTTACTGTGTCATCTATGTTGTGAGCTAAAGTCCTGAAGGTTTTCACCTGCTACTTTTGGTTTAGAGTATTAAACAGATAGACTTGGGCCAAAGACCCAGATGTGGAAATTCCTAATATTTGTCAGAGTTCTAACACAAATGCTAAAGGCATCAATATTTTTTCTTCTTTCATGAAAATTAAGCAATTTTACACGTGACACAAGAGGTATTGAAAATATATGTGTATGGATTCTTGCAAATAACAGCATTTACTTCATCTTGGCATTGCAAAGGTGGTGCACTGAACAGGTTGAAAACCAAAACAGAGCTGTGACTACTTCTTAACAATGTTATCTGCACATTTGTCATTGGCCATGTAAGCAAGCAGTTGCCTGTATCTCATTCCAACACCCTAAATCTCTTAGTTTTAACCACACACCTTTTTTAAAATTCTAAAGCTAAAACTCCATCCTTTCACTACAAACTTGGAATTCCCTTCTGCTAAAGCTGGAGTGGGCAGAGACAAGGAAAAACATTACTTCTTTACAAAGTTAGGATTCAGTATCTAGATTATTCAATATCTAATTCAACATTAACATATTTGGGCTAGAAACGGGAACTGTGGTATGATTTGGATTTTCAGGTTTCCAGTGGTAGACAATACACTTGTTCCTCCTCCAACGTATCAGAATTTACTGTTGTGACATTTTGTTATGGAGAATAGGTATTTTCAGTGCCTATTCTGTGTGTATCAAGACATAGTAGTTACCATTCCGATTTCCTTCAGCTCTTTGTGTAGTTGAACTTTTAGTACTAAAAAAATACAGCTTTCTAGTCATGACACAGAAGCAATTAAAAAAGAAGTATAATCTGTACTTTTCAAGCTTTTTCGGGCATACTTTACGGAGTAATATATTGCGAAGATTTTTATTTTCTTAGAAGCCAAAGTTGTTAGCTGAATGGCTTATTTTGGGCTCCCTGTTGAGAGTTAAGTATACCCATCCCAGACACACTGATAACATCCTTAGCCTACAACTTCAGGTAACTTCTCTCTGTGTCTTTATATGCATATTTCTATGTGCATGTACAGTATATATGTATTTTATTATTTATATAGCTATTATATAATTAATAAAATAAAACCAGTCATCACAAGCAACTTGAGTCAAGTTTTGTAACAAACCTTTTGAAAAACAAGCTGAACAGCTTTCCTCTTTTAATTTCAGTGGTTTGTTGTAACATATGTTCCTACACAACTAGTAGCCCTGATTTTAGCATACACTCACACAAATGATAGCTGATAAGGAAATGATAGGTTGAAGCTGTTCAGGGACTTGCAATAACTTGTTATCACAGGGCCAGCTGCCATATCAGTTTTATTAACCCACTAAATCACTCCTAATAAATAAGATAATAGTTTTCGGACATGACGGATAAAAGCCAAGATTCATCATTGATCAAAGTCTACAAAGAAATTAAATTGTAACTTGAGCTCAAAGAGTCTCCTGTGTGCATGGACTGAGCAGTACGTACGTTTCCCAAATAGCTGCTCCAGGTAACCTATGTACCATGAAGGCTATAACTGAATTCTAGCAGTGACCACCGAATGTCCAATATTGCCTATGCAAAAAAGGTGTATTCAGAACCTACTGCACAGACAACTGTTGCTTATGAAATATTAATCTAAGAGAGCAGTTTGCAGTATTTATCATGCTGGATCTTCTTCCACTTAGCAGGAATATAGAAACCTTCCCCTATAATCATCAATCGGGAGTGATTAGCATGAGCATGCAACGAATGATCTTAATTAAAAAAATTGCATCCAGTGCATTGTACCTTCTTGGTCAAATGTTTTAATGAGTGTTTTGGTACTGACACTTTTGTACAAATAGACTGTTGGATGTAAACACAGAGAAAGAGACTCTAGATTCAAACTTCTAGGACCCCTTTTTAAGTCTCTCCTTTGCCCAGAACTGGAGATGACAAATGCTGCTTGGAATCAGAGGAGGAACTAACATTTGTGTGTCTCACACCTTAAAAACAGAACCTGTATCCCACATCTAAGAGCACAATTTCTTTCTCAAACCAAATCCATGCTCATGAGAATGTGTGAAAGAGCTTGGCATTGTTTTCGTGTGGGAGAAATCCTATTTCTGTCACCTTGAAGATGATGGAAAAGGAACTGATTTTCTTTGATTTCTGAGCACAGCCAGGCTCTATCAATACATTACTGTGTGTGCATGCAGTGCCCAGTAAGGCATTTCACTCCTTGATATATATATAAAGAATAGTGCTTCTGTTGAGAGGAATTGTCTTTTTGCTTTCATGCTTTTGCAGCATCTGGTGTAGTAGAGCCCTGGACAATGATGAGAGCACCTAGGCAATGCCATATGAAACCATCACTGTCAGTGATGATATTGTTATTACTGCTCGTACTAACATTATATTGAAATAATATAGCAACAACAGAAACAAAACAATGTCACTACACTACCATGCTTAAAAAATAGGATTTAATTGCTAGTAAGAAGTGCCTTTTACCAGTCTCAGTAACCCTGCTTTGTTCCACACAGAAAAAGCTTACAACATTTAGAGTTCATGTTGACATAAAAGCAGAGGATAACTAGCCATTTTCTGAAACTGATGAATAGTCCCTTAACTTGCTTATTAATTTAATTTAAATACTTCTGAAATCAGATTCATGTTAGTAACTGCTACCTGGTGAAAGAAATGAATCTGCTCCTCAGTGAGTCTGTGGTTCTGAGGTGAATATGGTTCACAGCAGCAGAGATAGATAAATGGATAATCAAAGACCATTATTTATACTGCCACTTCTCTATGACTGCTTGCTGATCTATTCAGTCTCTGAACTGGAGATATTGTTACTTGTGCATTTTATGAGGTCCTTTTTTTACACAGCAAGAACAATGTAAATGTATCTTAGTGGAAATGAGAATTGAAGAGGAAAAGTCTCTGAAGAAAACTCAGATGATAAAAAAAAAAAAAAAAGGAAAAAACAAATGCCAGATGTTCAAACAAAACCTGCCAATGCCTCATCCCTTTAAGGAAATTGTTCAAGAACAGTTAATCCATATGAAAATATGGCACATAATACCATCAAGGTCAATAGAGAGATGAGATTTGCTGAAGAACTGTTGGGCATGAGGCATTTCCATGTCAATAATGTTAAATGTCTTAGAGAAAAGGGGAATATCGTGACACATGTTCCAACACAATTAATTTTGTAGCTAGATTTCCATGTCAAAAACTAGATTTAAAATATATTCCTTTACTTAATAGAGGTTGACTTACAATGTTTTAAAATATGCAGACACATGATATGATTGGAAGTTCGGGTCATGACTGGATCCTGGTTATCAATTCATTAGATATGTCAGAACAAAACTATGATGAGCATTTGGGAGACTTTCCCTCTTGTATTCATTATCATTCATTATAACTTGAAAGTGGTTCTTTAAATATGTTTGGTTATGAGCCTGAGTAAGACTTAACCAATGCATTGAGGAATTAGTAGGTTGTCAAATATTCCTGCACAGATTGTACCAAATATCCTAAAATCTTAAACACAACACCAGCAGCAAATGTCCACCTGCAAAGCTAAATCTATATGAGCTTATGCCCATAACAATAGCTAAACTTCACCATAGGTGACAATACATGAAATCCCTCTTTTCTCCTATAAATAACCTCCCTAATAGTAACCTTCCCCAAAACCCCTCTATTCAGCATCTATAGGAATTAACTTCAGTTCCAGTTTTTCTCTATACAATGCAGACCATGTACTCTCTCTTGAAAAAGAATCAATGGATTATGAATTTGTAAGACTGTGACAGAAACTCTTCAGTTAAAAAAGGAAAAATATTCTATGCAGGCTTTATTTCCTTTGAATTTTATTTTAATTAATGACTATTTAAAATAAATACTTGAGACATACCCAGGAAATAGAATTCCTTTGTAAAAACTGTAAATTGAAATTCTTCCCCACCTTCATTTATACTGCAACAAACCTTAAAATTCACAAATGACATCTCCGGCGCATTCTTTAGCAAAACTACGTTGGAATCAACTGGCTATTTCTTATGTTTCTAAGGCAGGAAGAAAACCAAGCATAACAACATGAATCAACCTCCCAAAATAATAAAAGTAAACAATGAGTCTTTCAGACATTCGTTGTATATTGCAAAGCACTGGGGAAAACCACAGCCTTGTATTTTTTTTTTTCCTTTTCAGTCTCCTTTCGAGTTTTGCTTGTAAATTACTGAGAGACAATAATAACTTTGTCTTTCAAGGCTAAGTAATTCAAAATAGTTTTCCCAAACAAACAGAATGATTGAGTCTCTTCTGCCAGTAATTCTGGTTCTCTATCTTACTCATTAACAAAATGCTTTGCTAATTTTCTGGGGTTTAGTTTTGTTTCAGTAAACCATCATCCCTCTGTGCTTTCTTCTATAAGTCAAGGATGGCTTCATGAATCTTATTCAGGAAGTACATAGAATATTTTTAATTTTAAGCATGAGAAAAATCCTAGGGCTACTCACATGTTTAAAGGTATGTATCTCCTAAAATATTCACATTAATAATAAATGTTCGATTTCTGTGTTTACACCAAAATCTGGACACTATATCTATCTTAATTTGCTCCTCATAGAAATAACTAATTTTTTGGAGAATCTATTCTGAAAGAGATAGAAATACACAGATAAGGATCTGGTCTAAATGTTAGGGATTGAAAATCATTACATTTCTGGAGGTTACTTTAAAAGAGCAAAACTATTTAACTAGCTCTATTTTATGTTGAATGGTACCAGCACATTGTTTAGGTTTAAATATTTTTTTAAACTGGATATTAATAAACACTGAAATAACAGTTTAAAGTACAACACTTAGAAAATCTCACAGCCAGACTTGGTTTCAGGCAATATAGAGAGCTATTGCATTTGTCACTTCCCAAACAGGGACAGAAGTTTTCTTAAGCTGCCTAACTCAGAGCTTGACTCTAGCAACATCCTAGAGCATTAGTGTGACTTCTCTACATTCCTTAGCCAACACACTAGGCAGTTTTTGTTTCCTTACAAGTAGTGTTCCCCTGTTAAAAAACAAAATCAGACTGGGGACAATTCATCAGTCCTTCCTCAGCAGTCATGGTATCAGGACATAGAAGGGAGGTTAGATGCAAGTGAATATGTTGCTACCACTGTTCACTG
>JANHGB010060038.1:0-10751 GCA_026283785.1 Coracopsis vasa
ACAGCCACAGTAAAGTTGCTTTCACCGCTGAGGAGAGGACTGGCAGCAGAATTGGAAAAGCAACAGCTTTTAGACCTACTTCATATAATACTGCTGTTAAAAGACAAAAAATTTTACTCTAGTGTCAACTAGAACAATATTCTGAAGGAGAAAATAGAGATTACCTGAAGAACCCCTAATTTTCTTATGAATAAATTAACGCATTTTGAGGTTCTGCTTTTATATAAACTCCAGTATTTACAGTGCTTTTTTAGGTTTGAAAAGACCTCTAAGATCACCAAGTCCAACCATTAACCTAACACTACCAAGTCCACCACTAAACCATGTCCGTATGTGCCACATTTACACATCTTTTAAGTAACTTCGGGGATGGTGACTCCACCACTTCCCTGGGCAGCCTGTTCCAATGCTTGACAACCCTTTCAGGGAAGAAATATTGTCTAATATGCAATATAAAACTCCCCTGGTGCAACTTAAGGCCATATCTTCCTATCATTTGTTATCTGGGAAAAGTGACTGACGCTGACCTTGCTACAACTTCCTTTCAAGTACTTGTATCAGGTATCGCTCAGGAGAGTGATAAACCCTCCCTTGAGCCTCCTTTTCTCCAGACTGAATAACCCCAGTTCCCTCAGCCTCTCCTCACAGGGCTTGTTCTCTACAGGACTTGTTCTCTAGACTAGCTTCATTGCTTTTCTTTGGACTCATTCCAGCACTCCAGTGTCTTTCTTGTAGTGAAGGGCCCAAAACTGAACAGTATTAAAGGTGCAGACTCACCAGTGTCAAGTACAGTGGGAAAATCACTTCCCCAGTCTTTCTGGCTACACTATTACTGATAAAATCCAGGATGCTATTTGCCTTCTTGGCTACCTGGGCACATGCTGGCTCATATTCAGATGACCGTCGTCCAGCACCCCGAGGTCCTTTTCCTTGAGGCAGCTTTCCAGTCACTCTTCCCCCAGCCTTTAGCGTTGCATGGGGTTGTTGTGTCCCAAGTACTGGACCTGGCACTTATACTTGTTGAACTTCATACAATTGGCTTTGGCCTACTGATCCAGCTGTCCAGATCCCTCTGTAGATCCTCCATACTGTCAAGAAGACCAAGAGTCCTGCCCAACCTCATGTAATTTGCAAACTTATTTCCTTGTGTTTCAATCAATTCATGTTTTATGTGACTTCACAAAAGAAAGTAATTGTATCTCATACATTGTAACTACATATGTCTGTATATTCAAGATACTTTGTAAGATCGATGGCCCTTTAATTGCTCTGGTTTACTTTATAGAAAATCATGCCATTTTATAAGACATTAATTGTTAATGAAATAGGTTTTAGAACTACTATAAAAAAATAGTGGAGTATGGAATGCATGCTATTAAAGACATAATAGTAATTTTTGCAATTTTGATTTCATAGCCTTTGTTTCTTACTTTCTTTGTCCAAAAAAACCATAGATATCTCTATTTATGTTTCAGCAATAGATGGTTCAGAGAGATAGAGAAACCTAGACCCAGAAAATTTTCTACATTATTGTCACTGCTTAAGAAGTATTGTTTTTTGGGGGTATTTTTTTAAATACTCATATTGCTTCAAGTAGTAATAGCATCAGCTGTAGTAGCATCATTTTGTTGTTGTTATTATATCAGTATTGATGTACCAAAAAAGTCTGCATTTCAAGCTAATAACAATCTGCTTTTGGTTGCTGCTGAAATCTGTCTTCCTGTGCCGACTATTGGAATATTGATATTTGCACCTCAAAATTAATTACAGGTAGCTATTTCTGAGAGAAGGGGAAGGGAAAACTTATAGCTTGTCCATGTTAAAAAAAAAATAAAAAAAAAATCTGGTAATACCTTCACTAAGTATGTGTTTTGCAAGAGGCATAGACGTCTTCTGTGTTAGTGGGAGTTTGACCCAACTAGAGAAAGTTTTATTTTAACAATATATTTTCATATTTATTTATTTATTTATTTAACTTTTTTTTTTAAAGTAACTTTTTGACTGCATGATCCCAGTGCAATTTAGTTAATTTAAAAATAATTTTTTTAAGAAAATCATTACTATTTAGAAATTATCATTATTTATAGGCTTCAAAACTGATTTGCTAAGCTATTATATACATAATCTATATTTTAATACCTGTTAAGATAATAAAATTCTGATATTAACAGTGGAGTGCCATTACCAGGGCTGAATTACAGATAAATGCATATGTGGATACATATATATATGCATATATATATATTTGCGTGTGTGTGTACGTATGTATATATATAAACATATATGCATGTACGTTAAAAACAAAATTAAAAAGAAATGCAAATATATGTAAAAAAATATAAATATATCTTTGCATTAAGAATTTGACAGGTTTTTACATCTTATCTATAATTTTATCTATTGTTTATTATATATGCATATACAGTGGCTAACCTATGTGAATTCTAAGGATATAAAGAGCATAAAAATTTCTCCAGTCCTGTCTTAGCTCATTTGCACTGAAAAGAAAGAGAGGAAATCACAGTAAGTGATGTGCACATTTGCGCCCCTATTCTTATGAAAAATGTCCCTCTAACAGAGTATTTGATTTTTTTTCCATTCTTTTTCTGAGAAAAATCTCGTAGAATTCATTGAGTTCAGTGTTATATATCCCATGTATAAGGAACACTTTTTTTCACTTTAGTAAACTTGTTAGAAAAGATTGCAAACTTTATTTTAATGTTTAACTTAAACATATTATTTATTATACGAATTTGTCCATTAATAAAAGTGATATATGCGTAGGCAATTCACTCTGTTTTGGCTACAAGATATCTACAGAAAAAAAAAAAAGGAGTGTCATCTTTGGAGAAATTAAGTACTCTAGCATTAATTCAGTTTTCTAGAAGCAAAACACTGCTGCAAAAGCTGTTTTAAAAGTTTCTGATGGCAGTTCATAAACTGGCTATAGAAAAGGCCATGCAATGGTTACCACAGATTTGGGATGTCCATGGTATTTGGAAGATTAAAAGCATGAGTTGCTTTTTCCCATGACTGAAATGCATAACAGACTGTGTGTGTGTACCAACAGAAAATGAAGCTCTGCAATAGCTGTATCAAAATTAATATTCACTGAAAGGGACAGGAGCTATGGGCAAAAAATATTTCCCAATTGTGTATGCAATGACTGTATCAAATTGTATTTGCACAGACAGGCAGATCGAGAATGCTGTCATCCTTGATTCTTAAATTCCTAAGTTTTGAACTCTGGCATTCTTTCAACATAATTTTTCAATATAACGTGCAATGTATAATGTATATATGCAGAAAAGGCAGTTCTGACAGTAACATGTTCTCACTTTATCTATTGTTAGCTATTTCTTTTCTCAGAAAACTAATCAAACCCAAAAGCATTTCATAATTTGCAACTGAATTCAGTTGACTTTCTTTTGAGTAATAATTTCATTACTTTTAAAACAGTTATCTGTGACAGCTAATTTTACTTTGATTTACATTAATTTATTACCTTATTCTGATTATCCGAAAGGAAAGGGAAATCAAATACATAAGATGGTTCAACTAATCTCTCTCTATTCTGCTCTCAAAGATATGGTAAAAGGTGATGCTTTCAAAGGATCTTTCCTATTACAAAGGTGATCTGTAGTATCAGGACAAAATTGCATTAAAATAGTAATGAAAAAACCCAACCTCCTAGAAGTATCAATCAGAATTGACAAAAAATTTGTATTCCACCAGCACATTTTAACATGCCATTATATTTCAGCAAGCAGATGGTGGAGTGTTTAGTTCTCAGCTGTTGGCAATGTTGATGGATTCATCATCTTTGTCTCAGTTTATGTTGTACTTTTTAAAGAATAACACTTTACACTAATTGACAGAGTTTACACAACTCATCAATGTACCTAATGCTCAGCGCAGAGTGCAGCATTATATGAAGATACTGTTTCACTAATTCCAGTTAGTAACTTCAGTTTTCTGATAGTCTGAGCAACTTCAGGTCATGAAGCATTAGTCATTTCATGGATTTAATTTACCTGAACTTTGACTGTTTATAACTAAATGCCTGAGATCAGTTTTATTTTTTGCAACAGTCAAATGTGTACATTGTCCAGGCAGTTTGAGGAGTTTACCTTACTTAAGGGAATTCTGGATATTTGTATACATATCAGTATGAACATATTGCAGCTGCAGAAAAAAATGCTTTTCTGTATCTTGAATCGGTGTGATTTTAGAACCTATAAGCAAGTAAGTTACAAAAGAACTGTTTAGTTATTTAGTTGTTTAGTAACCCAACTTTTGAGACATTGAGTCCCATTTTTTGTCTCCCTTTGCTAGATGTGTCCATGACATCTCAAACTTGTACCTTTTATTATAAAAAGCAAGTTATTGTATTGCTCTAAGTACAGGATAAAACCACTTCCACTTGCAGATCCTTCTCAGTGACAAAATAGATCCTACTTTCTCTAAAATGCATACTGACAAGAACATTTCAGTATAAAAGAGGTTTCAATCACTTGTTTAAAGCCATAGCTACAGTCTATTTTAAAAATTATTTTCTGATTTTGTGTACAAGATTTTTGGCCACAAGACAGCAGTGTTTAAACAGTGAACCATAAAATATAAAATTACACTAAACAAAATAAGAAGAATAGAGATAAAATCAGATTATATTACTGCTTCATAATGCCTTATTATCCACTGGCTCAAAAAGAGATGATGTAGGATACAAACAATATGCAAATCTGTCTAAATGAAGAGTAATTTTTGAAATGACTAACTATTAGTTTATCAGAAGTGCAACACTGAAGGTACTTATTCAGCCAGTTCAATAAGTGCTGTCCATATATGCTCAGTATACGACAATTTATATAAGATTGGTTGTCTGGGATTTTTTTAGATACATTCACATAACTGTATAATAAATCAGGTTTACCACATAGAAAAATTGTCTTTACAGAAGAGAAGAGGCTGAATACTAACCCTTCAGCATGTAACATCTAGAACTGTATTAAGACATGATCGGAAGCTCTTAAATTATTCATCTTCCGTAACCTAAGAAATTTATTGTGTAGAATGACTGTGATTTTTGGAAAAAAAACCCCAACCAACCAACCAACCAAAAAACAACCAAACCTCTTCCTCCCTTCAACGCCCCCCCCAAAAAAAATATACCTTTTTCAGGTGAAGGTATTGTATTTGTGAACACAGTGAAAATACCCACTGATAAACATAATTGTTCTCAGCCACTTGAATAATGTTTTTATTAAAAAGGTATTTGACATGTTAAAACTAAATAGACTAGAAAAGAGAAGATCAGTGAGCAGAAAAAGAGAAGACGTTGAGAAAGAAAAGCAGAAAGAGCAGGTTAAAAAAAAAACAACTTTGAGAGGCAGGCTGACACAAAACTGTTTACATCAATTTTAAAAATGAAAGGAAAAAAAAATTTCTATCTCAATAAGACTGCTAGAGAGAACCATGTTCTGAAAATCAGATCTTTTGCTGAAGTCACTATGCAGTTCAAACTGTTATTGATTTCAAGAAAAGTACACACAGTTGCAAAAGCTGAATTAGAACTTTAAGAACAGTTAGCTATTAATTGAGAAATACAATTTACTAAATAAAAATGATTATCATTTTGGTATTGGTTTTGCTTTTACCATTTTACTGTAAAATAAATTTCCATTGTACCTTTCTAGTTACCCCAAAAAAATTCCTGGCAATATCACTAAAAATGTCCCAAACTTCTTTAACATATCCTTTTAATTTGAGATTAGTGTTTTGAAAGATTTCACTGCAAGTCTACAGAAAATGCACTGGAGCCTGAGGTAGCTAAACAGTGTATTCAGGTGTTAAAGGTGTCCAATAAAATGATATTACAAGGAGAGATAAAAGTAGTGAAAGAAATTAAATAGAAGTCTTTCATTGCTTTGTTTGTATTAGCAAGATTAATGCATGCATGTCTATAGGAAACAACAGGGAACCAATACAATTTTAGAGCTTTTTCTTTTCTCATAGAATCATAGAATCATAGAATAGTTAGGGTTGGAAAGGACCTCAAGATCACCAAGTTCCAATCCCCCTGCCACAGGCAGGGACACCTCACACTAAACCATGTCACCCAAGGCTCTGTCCAAACTGGCCTTGAATACAACCAAGGATGGAGCATTCACAGCTTCCTTGGGCAACCCATTCCAGTGCCTCCCCATTCTCACAGTAAACAACTTCTTCCTTATATCTAACCTAAGCTTCCCCTGTTGAAGTTTGAACCCCTTACCCCTTGTCCTGTCACTACAGTCCCTAATGAAGAATTTCTCCCCAGCATGCTTGCCGTTCCCCTTCAGATACTGGAAGGCTCCTATGTTCTCGTACTTTTTCAGAGCCTCAAATTACCACTGTTTTGTTTCATTTTTTTCCCACTAAGGGTTCTCCAGTGTGATTCAGAGAGGTGCTCAATGTCATCATGCTTTTAACTTAGAAGGAATAGATAGCATCTACAAGACAATATACTAAACATGCTTCAAAGTAATTATTAGTAATGATTCATTTTTCACAGCATAAATCAGTTTCAGATGTGGAGCCTATTCTGTGTGACGATGAAATTAAAAAAGATGTTTTGGTTGGTAATTTAATATGCAGAATTTCTGCATGGCCCCTTTATACATCCGATCTGTCACATATATTTTCAATCATCTTTTCTCTAATAAATAACCGTATACCTGAAAACCTCACCAGCTCATGAGATTTTCTTGAATATTTTTAAAAGTATGTGTATATCATCTGCTTCTCTTCAGTGTTTGTTGAATGGACGAACATTCCATAGAATTAATACATGCATGAAATGCACATAGAGGCCAGTAAGTACGGGGCCTAATGCTGAGTGCAGCAGGGCTCTGGTGACAGAGAACATAGGAAAGGTAGAGGTACACTGTGACTTCTTTGTCTCAGTCTTTCTTGGTAATACCAGCCTACAAAAATCTCAGGCTCTGGAGATCAGAAAGCCTAGAGCAAGGAAGACTCATTTCATAGAGAAGGATCAGGTTAGGGAATATTTGAACAAATTGGCCATAAACAATTCCAAGGTACCTGACAGGACTTATCCACAAGTGCTGAGGATGTTGGCTGATTTCATTGTGAGGTCAATCTCAACTGAGCTTAGTTACCTTCACCATAACAGATTTTTCCTTATATCCAGCCGAAACATCCTTGCTTCAATTTATGACCACTTCTCTCACTTCACTACTGTGGAGCTAAATGAAAATCTGGCTCCCTCATTGTTTAACCTGACTCGCAGAAATCCAAGGGCTCCATTAGCCGTGACTGTCCCTGCCCATGCCTTCCCTAAGAGGCTCCCCCAAGCTTGTCCACAGTCCAGGATCCCATATAAGCCCCCTGGGACTATCTTTTCCTTCCTGAAGCACTCTGTAGAGACAATGCCTTGGATGGTAAGGACCCTGCCCTGACAGCTGGGTTATCATGCTCATCGTTCATCTCTCATCTCTCGATTCCCACTGTGGCACTCTGACAGTAGTCACACAAGGTGGGGAGTCTGCAGCCCTGAAGCCATCCATTCTCCAGGCTGAATTAGCCCAGCTCCACCAGCCCCTCCTCACAGGGCAAATGCTCCAGGCCTAACCCCCTTGGGGACCCTCCACTGAGCTTGCTCTGTTCTGTCAGTATCTTTTGTAAGTGTGAAAGTTTTATTATGCGATGTTTAGAGGAGGAACCAGCAAAATTCGGAAAAGGATTAGATTTTAGTGATTTGCGAAGAGATAACTATGGGAAAATACAGAAGTAAAGGGATAAAAAGAGCTGGTTACATGTAAATTGGTGCTTGGTTGATAAGGTTGTCTGGGCATGCCCTCACCTAGCAGCACACTCTGTCCTATCTTTGAGTTAAATTCCCTTATAACTCTTTTCCCTGTTGGGGGACATCTATTCCATGTGTGCGAATATATGGTGATCTAAATGCCAGCAACTGGAGTCAGACCATGGTGCAGAGGGCCTGTGTGTCTGTGGTGCCAGTGGCTGAAGTGAGTGAGAGCATGATCACTAGCAAAGCTGAAGCTGCCCTAGTTGGCAAGGTGACCTAGGAGCTGGGCATGTCTCTAAGGGTAAGACCACAAGGGACCTGGCTACTGGGGATCAGGGGAGTCCTGGAAAGCTTTGAGTGCGCAAGTGTGCTGGAGGAATCCACACTATACAAGTGTATATAAATATGTTCACATGGATGGTTCTCCATCCTTATCAGCCACAGAGGGGAGCAAGTTGAGGCTGTGGGTGCTGCTTGTGCTCATGCAAGACCTCTCTGTGTTTGTGTTATTTGTGTAACTGGTCATGTACATACTTGGTATGTATGTATGCTCTTCAGCTTCAATACTGTCTGGAACTGGGGCAGGGAGCTAAAGCAGCCTCACCTTTTGCACACACCTCCACAAATTCTAAGTTCATACCTTGTGAGTAGGTGAAACAAGTCAAAATCTTCAATGTCTCCAAAGACAAAGAAAGTGCTTATTACTTGCCAAAAAAAAAAAAAAAGAAAAAATCAGAAAAAAAAATTTGAAGGTGTGTGATCAGTTAAAAATTAAAGGACAGGGAAAGAAAACTGGTGGGGAAAAAAAAAAAAATTGAAGCTCACACCATAAATAAGATCTTATAAGAAGTTACAAGTGAATGGGGTTTATTTGTTTTGTTAAAGCACAAATTATCTATTCCTATTTGTAACAATGAGCAGTTATTCAAATGAGTATCAATGACACCCATGAGTTTTGTCTTCTTAGATGCTAACTGGAACTACTCAGATTTGCCCTATTCAAGCTCATGAATATAACAAGAGGTAAGGCAGAACACTTTTCATAGCATTAAGACGGAGCGTATCTCCTTTAATGCTGCTTGGAGGTTGCAACTGATTGCATTTATGGAATTTTTCCCTATTTTATAAGTCATAATTTAGACCCTAAAGTGCATTAGAGTTTTCATAGTTTCATATTCTTCTGGTTTGACATGTCAGGTGCTGATAGTACAACATTTTGGATATTCATCTATCTTATTTCAGTGATCTGCAATGTGTGTGTGAAACATAAATCTCTTCTCTGCACATTCATAGACTTTTTCAGGCAGTGTTGCTCAGCCCATTTCTATTTAATTATTGTTCAGAGTTTCATCAGGAAAACCATATTCTGAAGCACATATAATCAATCAAACATGTCATATTTCTTCTGTACATTTGGTGTAGTGAAGACTGAATAATAATTATGAAAATTAGAGGTATAATTCAACTAGTAAATATTGGCGCAATTATAATTGAGTTGTATAATTTGACTAATACAGATATGCTAGTATAGCAAATATATTTTGAGTTTGGCTTTATTCTAAACAAAGCACATAGGCAGGGGTAGGATGGGGTGAAGGATGAAAATGATAAACTTTTTACACGGCTTGATGTAAAAGTGGCGAAATGTTGTTATGTTTTATTGGCATAAAATGAATTAAATTACATGATGGCGAAGAAAAAAAAAGTCAAATAAAAAGGTCAGAATGAAATAAAAATCTTTCAGCGCTAACTGAAGTATTTCCATTCATTAAAGCCAAAATCATCTTCAGTGTTTATGCATATTTCTTTTATTGTTTCTGCTTCAAGATAAATGTTTTTGAATTCACAGAGATGTAGAATGTAAAAAGAGAAATCACTTCACATTCAATTCTAATAATATTCTGTTAGGGTTTCCTCCAGTTTATGTTGGGGAAAGAGGACTAACCTAACATTGCCAAAATGGTATGTTGTGCAAACCAATGCTCCCAAGATGATTCCAACCATGCTGTGATTCTCAGAGATACAGAAGACTTTTGTCAACATACCTGCCTGGCTTCTCAGTACTCATTAGTATGTATTTAGCTACACTATTCCACTTTGTTGGTATTGTTCTGCTTCTTCCTTGCATAAGTGGTAAGTAAAGAGAATTAACAATTTCAAGCATTGCAGGGATCATCCACGCTGCTTTAGCATTAGATCACTTCCTGGTTGTTTGAACTATTTGTCTTAATTCTAATACTGGAGACATTTAAGGCCAGGCTGGATGTGGTTCTGGGCAACTGATCTAGGTTAAGATGTCCTGCTCATTGCAGGGGGTAGGACTAGATGACCTTTAAAGGTCTCTTCTAACCCAAACTATTCTATGATTCCTTGAGGTTAGTGTAGATGTTAGCCAAGCTAATATCACATCTCTTGGATCTAGAAATGGGATTTTGACAAGAAGGACTTGTCTTTTATATATTTATATATAATATATATATTTATATATATATAAAATAATATATTTATATTTTATTTCAGGACTGTTACTCCAGCCACATTTCTTTGTAGGGCAGTGGGATGGTGGTGGTGATTATTCATTAATATCAATGTTTTTAGGAATATCATTCTTTCAAAGTAATAGAAAGATGATTGTGAGTGCTCAGACTTTTCTAGATAATTAAGTCAATGAAGCTTTCATGTGAAATTTTGCAAGTGATCCATTAAAAACTCAGTGTGTAGAAACTACACTGTGTAATTTCAACAGCTCCCACATATAAATATCCATTCTTATGAATAGACATATATTTGTGTGTGTGTGTGTATGTCATTGCTTGCCCATAAGTTCAAATGTTTGTTTTTGACTTTCTTCTCAATCAAAATGGGCACTTTCTGGGGGGTAAAGGTGGAGGAGAGAGTTTCCTCCTTGCTCTGACTTTGATGGATGTGTGCTGGAGAGCAG